>QANW01006537.1:235720-298592 GCA_003254865.1 Dryas drummondii
GAAAAAAAATTGGAAAAAAAAAAAAAAAAAAAAAAAGGTGAGACAATTAGCATTATTGGGTCACCAAACCTTAAAGAAGTGGTTTTTTATGTTTTTTATTTAATTATTATTTATTTATATATTTAATAATAATAAAATAATCTAAAAAGACTAAAATACCCTTATTTTTAAAAGAAATATTGACGGACTTGGACGGAAGCGGTACATATATTGCAAAAAAAATTTTAATTCAGGTGGTAGATTGATTCAATTTTTAATTTAGCTGGTGACTTGTAAATCGGGGTATAGTCCAAGTGGGTGATTTGTAAAAAAGTCTAGTAAAAATAAGATTGAAGCAAAGATAATCTTCAGAATGAAAAGAAAAGAGAAAAAAATAGAGAAAATTACAAATTTGGTCCACTTATTTTATACCTAATTCAATTTTGATCCACGATCTTTTTTAAGTTCAATTTTGATCCACTTATTTTATATCTAATTTAATTTTGGTCCACGATTTTTTTTTAAATTATGATTTTAAATCATTTTTGTTGTGTTTTCTTCAAGTGTAAACAGTAAAACGCATAATTTGAGAAACTAAAAGGAATTAAAGTTCAATAAAATGAATGCAAGCGAAATTAAATGCAAGAAAATAAAGTGCACGATTTTAAACTAAAATATTGAATGAAAAGGAAGAACACACTTATATTAAAGCTGGAAACTCAAAAGGAAATCTCTTAATTTGAACGTACTCTAAATTATGGGAAACGCCATAAGATCATCCAAAGAAAGCCCTACAACATAACAAGATTAAAAGGAAAACATGGCTAATTACAACCTAGGTAAATGCACAAAAGGTGAGCCTTGAAACTTCTTGATTAGATTTTTGTGGAGTAAATTTTTTGCCCTTTGAACCTTATTAATGCCTCTATTTATAGTGGTGAAACCCTAACCACTTCCTTGAATTCCAAGAGTCACGTATGTCTTAATGAGGATCCTAAACGTATTTATGACTTTTGAATCATCTGAGATTTTTCTTTTCTCTTTCAAGCCAAGAACTCTCCATTTTTTGGTACATCCGGATTTGGTGATAAGTTGGGATGTGCATATGCACGACCTAGCTCACTTTTAGGCCTTCTTCATATTTCGCCTCAGGCCCAAAATAAAATTGAGCTCAAACAATAAACTTAATTTAAATACGTATGCATTAATGGAGTTTTGAGTAGGAAAGGAAAAGGAAGAAGACTAGCTAGAAAAAGAGCTCTTAAGTTGGCCTTTTCTATTTCTCAAAGATTGACTTGAAAAACAACGGTTATTGTATTTTAATGAGATCTCGAGCTCTCTGCACTAATGGTGAGCTGAGGGCACAAAATGGTGAGCTCTTGACAATGTAAAATCCTAGCAAATTTTCCTTTTTCACAAAGTTTTGAATTATTTAATGTATATATGTAACTCATTTTTCATATTTAAAATAAATAAAAAATAAATTCTTTGACATAAGACTTTGACCAATACAAACTCATATGTGTCTTTATCAAAGAAATAATGCCAATACTAAAATACTAAACCTTGCACTAAATATTATTGTATTTAAATTAAAGAATAGAGTTAAGGCTAGGAATAAAAATATATTCTTATAATGATGACTTCTTAGTGCTAATGTAAGTTTTTGTAATTGGAAATTTCCTAAAACAAAACACATCATTATGTAAGCATCAAGTTTGAGATAAAGTTTGTGAGTCAAAGAGATCAAGTTAGGATCACCTTCATTCATTAATCTTCCATTAAGGATTGAACTCAAGGATCAAGATTGAAGCCGAGTTCCTGAGGTCTTGTCTTCAGGGCGTTGGCAAAAAGGTCTCCCTACAATTCTCGTGATCGAACAGCTACAGATAGCGTGAGATAAGTTTACTTTCTAGAAGGAGTGTAGTTAAGATTTGGATCAAGTCACTGAATGTATCTTTTCAGGTTATCATAGTGGATTTTGTCTAGACTTGGTCCCGCGGTTTTTATCTAGAGTAGGATTTTCCGTGTCAACAAATCTTTGATGTTTTTTGTGATTGTTTGTAATTACTCAAGAGCCTCAACCTAATAAGGGAAAATCCTCCTTTGAAGAATGGTATGCTTCTACGCTTACAATAATTAAAGATGAATTGGTGAGATGTAACTTAATCATCATATTCAGCAATACTTTAGAAAGAATAGAGTATATTTTGAGCAGATCCTCTTAGACACAACATCGTTTGTTAATCATAATTATTACTTAGATAATAAGAAGAATATTGTTATTACATTCTCTCAATTAGTTATAAAGAAAGTTTTGTCTTATTAGATCCAATCTTCTTAATTCTAATATATACATTATCATTTGACTCATGTCACCATATATTCGTGGAAACCCCAATATGAATTTGAATGAGAATTCTCATTAAAGACCCATGTACTAATTTGACTTATCTTTTCCCATAGATCGCAGGGGTAGTTATTGGGCATATACATATATAAGAGATGAGATATAAAACATGTTGAAAGAAAGTAAACAAAAAACATTAGCATCACATACGTTATTTATATTGTTCTAGCTAGTCATTGTACGGCATGAATTTTGCCATGCTATATTTTGGTTCAATTTTATTTCTAACTAAAACCTTACAAGTAAATCACATAAAACTTGATTTAGATGATTCTATTGACACACACAAAAAAAAATGCTACATGCACCATATATTCCCAAAATGATTAAAAATGATGTTACAACACAAAATGATTACAAATGCATGACACATATATTATTTATTAAAAAAATCCTAAATCTCATTAAAATTTAACAAGTCATGACTGCAGAACGTGAGAGATTATGATACAAGGTATCCTAAAGCCAAAAAAGAGGGGTGATATGGGCTTATTAAATATTAATTAGATAACTCATTGTTTGCCATAATGAGTTAAAGGGTCCAACTTGAATTTGCTACTCTTGTAGGAAATTAAGAAGACTTTATACATACCCTTTTTATATATGCATGGGTTGTGCCTGTGATCAGGAATATAATTACTTCATTGTTGATATATATTATATCATTATCTTTTATTTTTTCCTCTATATATTTAAATATAAATGCAATAATCATATATACATATAGCATATTGAATATTTGTGTTTCATATTAAGGAGCTCTCATAATGCATATAGGCTAACCCAATTACTCAACCCAACCCAACTTATTTCCTGTAAGCTAATTAACATAGTAAAGATATTTATTTCGTTCATTATAGAGGGTTTCCCAATTGCGTACTTTTGGCTTATGTTTCCAATTGTCTCTTTTTGGTAATATTAATATAACTATGTTTGCAGCATCAGCATGAGATATATTGATGGATAGATGGGTTGGGTACATAGTTGGTATGGCTTTTTTAATGAAATGCTGACATACCAGAATACAAGTTAAATTAAACTAGTCCGTAAGGATTAATCAAAATATCATGGAACTCAAAGGATTAGTCCATAAGCATTAGTCAAAATGGCTTAGTCATGGCGGTGGTATGGCTAGCTTCTTTATTTTATTGAATAAGAAAGGTTTCTAATAAAAATGAAACTAGTCTTTAATCCTTGGTATATCCAATGATAGACATACTAGCTTCCACAATCACATCTTAATCATAATAGATTAATCAAGAAATATAGCTACTCATGTTCAAAAAGTTTCATCAATCATAATAAATTTCATAGTTATATCTCATGAGTTTCCTATATTAACTACTTTTGTTGGGCGGATGTGGTAATTTGTTCATCTACGAAAAATTTTATAATTTGTAAACAATTTCTAAACAATAACTGCAATTTCAGATTTCTGAAAATAAGAGTAGCAGTAAGACCATATATTAATTTAGGCACTACCTAGAACGTATTACATGTATGCTTCTGCCTTTAAGAATTATAATTTATAGAAACTTTGAAAGTTTCTTAATTCCAAGATCTAATAGTAGATTATGAGCAATGAAAGAAGATAAAATAGTACAATCTTGGTATGGGTGAGTGTTCCAATTCTAAGAAATAATATTAGTTGAACAAAAATTATTGGGGCAATTAATAGGGGATTGAAGGTTATGGTATGATTTATAAGGGACCAGTACAAGAAAAATACATTCTACACTGTTCTTTTCTAATTTTACGGACCAAAAACTTCATATCTAAAGGGAATGAATCGCCTCCATATGTAGACTATGGTTCTACCTCATCTCTATCCCGGCCTCTATCTTTGTTGAATCCTTTAAGGAGATATATCTCTTGAATGTCCTATCTTTACATTCTTTCAAGACTTTGGTAGTGACTCAAACGCTGATTTATCTTCTGTTGTAAATGTAAGACAATTGCAAGGTCAAAAAGATTAATGCCATCAAAGTCTTTACTCAAAGCAGAAATGGAAACCACAAATTTTGGTGGTGGTCGTGCTTCACCGCCAGATCTAGATTTTAGGGTTTTGGATTGTAAGGGGAGAGAAATTTCAGATTTAGGATTTTGAGTGACAAGGATCACAAATACAGTATATATATATATATAAGACATTATAGGAATTTCATATCCTCTAGCTATTCATATCACCTAATATGAATATATAATTTGTGTCATTAATATTGGAACTAAGATGAAAAATATGTTGTATTGGATTTTGATTGATGGATTTTGTTTTAGGCATATTTTCAACAATAAATGCAAGTGTGCAAGCAAAGCTGCACCCCATGCGTTGTTGTTAATTGTATCAACGGGAATTTATTCCTATTAAATATTATGTTCTAATTATTCAAATAGTCATCTTTTGTTAATAAAAAACCCTTCTCTTACCAAAAACACAGGCTCCCTCCTAACACTTCACTAAACATGTTGTAAAAAAAACTTACTAGTGAGTTGCATAAAGCCAAGATATCTAGAAGAAATATAGAGAGAACACATTATACTTACAACAAAGAAAATAAATCATTATTTAGAATTGGTTCATTCATGATTTGTTTTATCTTTTCAATGTCACATATATAATTTGCGAGAGTGAGACCCGATGCCTTATTTGCAACATCTTTTCAAATGTCACTTTCTTCTTATTAGTCAAGCTTGATAGAAATAAGTATATGCTTTGGTTGTCTCAATTCCTTCTTTTGCTAAAAGGCAATAATTGTTTGGTATGGATAGTTCCATTCAAAGTTAGCATCCACCAAATCATTGTGATTTACTTTGTTAAATCATTATTAGGAGTGAGTTGTGCGATACTTTAGAACTTTACCTAATTTCACGATTGATATCTTTACATAAATAATAATTTTATTCAACAAATATGTTAAGAGATTATAATTATTATTTATCAAGAATATTATATGCATTGGATATCATTTGGTGAAAAGTTGGAGAGAATATCACCACTTCTAAAAGTCAAAGAATATCATGAGTTTTGGAAGTCAAAGTGAGTCTGTTGATGAATATAATGGATGTAAAGTAACAAGCTCAGATAGAGATTTTTTTCTTAGAAAGACCGTTGGGTGTGTGAGATTGTGTCAAAAACTATCCTAAATGAAGCTACCTTTCGATCGAATGAGTTGCCTATCCTTGAGAACTTGACCACAATATCAACATCATATCAACTTGGGAATGATAAGCTGACAAAATCAAATGTGGCATATTGTAATATGCTTGCTCGACTTAAATTTTTACTGCAATAATATGATTAATTAGAAAGACAACATAAACACACTTTTAATTAAAGACCATACAAAGTTCACTAGCATGGTTGGTTCCTTGTTTGACTTCTATAAACATGATGTTCTTTTCTTTTCATATTACAGTGTCTGACATTAAGTGCAATATAGGAAAAATGACTAAACATTTTCCCTTTGTTTAAGCTTAATTATGAATAGTTACGTACCTTGCCTACTATTTCAAGAACATAAGCAGACTATGCAATATGTTTGTTAATATTAGCAAAAAGTATCAATCAAATTTAAAGAAAAAGACAACTATAACAGTAACCTCTTTTCCCTTATTTATAAACATACCGAATTAATTAGGTCACTTGTATTGTAACACATTTAAACTGTTAGAAAACTAATCAATAATTTATAATGGTAAACTTTGCAATGGGAAATTTCCTAAAACAAAAATCATTGAGTTGTAAGCTTTAGCTTCGGTATGTTTAAGTGAGTCAAAGTTTGGACTTGATCGTTGATTTGAAGCGAAGGTTGATTCTCTCATATTCGAAGCAGTTCTTAAAGGTGAGTCTTGATGTTCAATTTCTCTTAGGATTAAGGTAATGTGACTTAGAGTCCTTACATGCATTCTAGGTGGTTAGAAGTATGTTCATGTGCATTTAAATGTGTTTAAATATTTTCAAAATTGAAAAGCATGTTGGAATTTGTTGGAAAATGAGTTTTGGTCGTGAAGGATTGATCATACCCTTTGGAGTGCTAAAATATGGTTTGGAGAGAATGTTCAGTATATTTTATTCATCTCATAGGAGGTATATATAAGGTTACATTGTGTGTTCATCAATAAAAGTAATTAATCCTAATTATACCAGAATAAGTCAACTATACAAAAGAGAGAAAGAAATTATATATAATCCTAATCACATATAGCTCATGTCCGCATTTCCCCTCAAGTTGGTGCACAAATATCACCAATGCCTAACTTGCTAAATGAGTTGTGAAATACTTTGCTATACACTACCTTTGTAAGTACATTTTTAAGTTGATCCTCTGACTTCACAAAAGGGAAGCAAATAATCTTAGCTTTCAACTTCTCCTTGATAAAGTGCCTATCCACTTCAACATGTTTGGTTCGATCATATTGCACTGGATTATGGGCGATGTCAATAAAAGCTTTGTTGCCACAGTGCAACTGCATAGGTTTCTCTGGTTTGAACCCCAAATCTTTCAATACATTCTTGATTCATAGTAACTCACAGACATCATGTGTCATACCTCTATACTCAACTTATGCACTTAACCTTGCAACTACCTTATGTTTCTTGCTACGCCAAGTGATAAGGTTATTCCCAACAAATGTGAAACAACCTGATATAGATCGTCTATCTGTAATTGTTCTAGCCCAATCTGCATCTGTATATCCCTCAACATCAAGGTGCTCATGCTTTGACAACAACAATCCATTTCTTGGTGCTGACTTTAAATATCTCAATATGTGATAAACATCATTCTTATGATCTTCACTCGGTGTGTGCATTAACTGACTCACCACACTCACTGCATATGCAATATCAGGTCTTGTGTGAGCTAGATAGATCAATTTTCCAACTATGCGCTAATATCACTCCTTGTTAGTTGAAATCTAATCCGAATATTCACCAAACTTGTGGTTCATCTCAATAGGAGTATCAGCAGGTTTGCATGCAAGCATTCTTTTTTCAGTTAATAAATCCAGTGCATACTTTCGTTGAGAAAGAAATATGTCTTATTGTGATCTATCAACTTCTATCCCTAGAAAGTATTTCAATGGACCAAGATCCTTCATTTCAAACTCCTTAGCCAATTATTGTTGTAAAGCTTTTCTTTCATGTGAGTTATCTCCAGTAACTATCATGTCATCCACATACATTATTAGAGCAGTAACTTTACCTTTCTTATGCTTCAAAAACAATATATGATCACAATTACTTTGCTTGTATTCGAAAGCTTTCATGGACTCGATGAATCACCCAAACCTAGGAGATTGCTTTAAACAATATAGTGATTTCTTCAGTTTACACACTTTGTCAGTATATGTATGTGCCTTTTTACAACCTGGAAGAAGATTCATGTAAACCTCATCTTCCAAGTCTCCATGTAAAAAAGCATTTTTCACATCAAATTGGTGCAAGGGCCAATCTAGGTTAGCCGCGTGGGACAAGAGAACTCGAATAGTGTTGACATTTGCTACTGGGGCAAATGTATCTTGATAGTCTACTTCATACTTCTGAGTATACCATTTTGCTACTAGTCTGGCCTTATATCGTTCAATAGTGACATTTGCTTTGAGTTTCATAATATAGATCCACCTACATCCAAGTGTTTTTTTTTTTTCCTTTTGGTTAATGAACAAGCTCCCAAGTTGTGTTCTTCTAGAGTGCTTTCATCTCTTCAGTCATTTCTCTAGTTCACTTGGGATTTGCCAAGGCATCCTACACATTACTATGAATAGATATATAAGATAACTGATTGACAAAAGACATACATGACTTGACAAACTATGAGATAATACATGGTTGCTAATAGGATACTTGACTTTGGCTTTGGGGTTTGCTTCATACTGGGTTTTGGGAATGCCTCTATTTTTCCGAAATTGTAGTTGATATTTTTGGGCTCAACATTCACTGTTTGGTTAGACTCGGATGGCAATTGAGTTGATGGTACTATAGGAGAGGGCAAATCTGAGATACTTGAAGACTTTGCACTTGTTGATCGGTTGTCAAGTCTTTGGTTCATCACTAGTGGTGGCGACCCGTCGTGGTCTTGATTTTTTGTTTGTTCAACCCCAAAATTATTTGGAATAATCGAAGTATTCTCTTCATGTATGTACTCCTGCTGAAGGGAAGATTCTGAGGCTTCCCCTGAATAATACATCTCATTTTTTTAATGCACAAGGGTCTAGTTTGCTTCTTTGGTCCTTATTGACATGAACAAATGCCACACAACTAAATACCCAAGGTTCCAGATTTGGTGTTGGTGGTAAAACCAATTGATAGGTGAGTGCTTGCATGAGTGTTTGAAATTTTAACACAGTGGAAAAGACACGATTAATGAGATAGGTTGCAGAACACATGGCTTCTCCCAAAAAAAAATCAAGGCATGTTTGTCCCCAAAGAGTAAGGCGTGAACAACTTCTAGTAAATGGTGATTCTTATGCTCTGCCACACCATTTTGTTGTGAAGAGAGTACATGATGTATGGTGAATAACACCATGATCCTGGAAGTACCGATGAAGGGCATGATTCACAAATTCTCCACCATTATTAGAACGAAGAACTCAAATTGTTACATGAAATTGTATATCCACCATCTTGTGGAATTTTTGAAACAGAGTACACACCTCCCCTTTAGTTTTTAAAAGTGAACCCCAGGTCATCCGTGTGCAATCGTCTATAGAAGACACAAACCATCGAGCTCCAGCAAGAGTAGGAATTTGAGACCTAAACATCTGAATGGACAAGCATAAAAGGCACAATACTTTTATTCATACTTAAAGGAAAAGGAAAACAATGGCTTTTTGCCAATTCAAAAATATCACACTTAAAATAGGATTCATTAAGGTTTGAAAATAAAGAGGGAAATAATTGTCTAAGATATCCAAAAGATGCATGTCCTAATCTTCTGTGCCATAACCAAATTTCACTTTTTAGCTTCTCTATTATATCTTCACCAACCTTGCATGTGCGACTCAACTCCCTTGTACTGTTATATGTCAAGTCCAAGTAATAAAGTTTGCCCTTCCTAGTACCATAACCAATTGTCTTCCTTGTGAGAATGTCCTGAAAATGATAGAAATTTGGCTAATTTGCCCCTCCTAGTATCATAACCAATTGTCTTTCTTATGAGAAAGTCCTGAAAAGGATAGAAATTTGGCTAAAAAATAATAATACATTGTAAGACTACAGTAATTTGAGCAATTGAAAAAAAGTTATAATCTAATAAGGGAACAACCAAAACAGAGATGGAGAAGGAGTACCATTTGCATTTGACACAACTGACTGCTGAAATGGAGAAATGGATATATTGAAGTTGACCAAGGTCAAATGTTATGTGATCTGTGACTCCTAAATCAATCACCCATATACTATTACGAGTAGATGCATATATATTCATGGCATAAGCGGTGTTACATGAAGTGGCCATAGAAGCAGAGGCATGCTCTTTGGAATCATTGGAGTTGACTTGTGCAACTTCAGATTCAAACGATACATATGCAGCTTTACTTCCATTTCTTTTTGGTGCTTTCGAAGAATCCCACCGGTCTGGATATCCAATTAACTCATAACAACGTTCCCGAGTATGTTTGGTAACATTGCAGTAGGTACCTCTTCTCTTAGGACGTGCCACCGAGGGTTTAGTTTGTGAAGAAGATCCAGGAGGACTTTGTTGTGGTTTAGGGTGCCTAGCTACCATAATGGATGGCTCTTGGAGATCACTAACACCATTCATAGTTAGTCATTGTTGAGCATCACGGAGAACATAAGCATATGTGCTTTCTAGATCCAACTTTGGATCTTTGCGCAAAATCTCACCACGAACTTGGTCAAACTCTGGATCGAGACCTACAAGAAAAATAGGAACTCGAAGGTGCTCAATCTCCTTTTTCCATGCAATAACAGCATCATGATGTTTCATACTCATGGTGCTTATGTGATCCAACTCCTGGAAGCTACTCAAGAGAGTACTATAGTATGTAGAGACAAGATTTCCATTTTGTTTCATGGTGAAAGCCTTCTTGTTCAGTTCATAAACTTGAGATTCATCAGATCCATCATAAAAGGTTTTTTTAACCGCCTTACAAATTTCTTACGCTATACCCAAACGAATAAAACGTCTCATCATATCTGGAGACATAGAATCGATTAACCAACCTTTAACTTTGAAGTTCTCACCACACCATTTGTTGTAGGTTGGATCGGTAGAGGCTGGTTGAGGTATGTCCCCAGTTATGTACCCATATCGCTCTTATCTGGCAATCCGCATCTCCATGACCAGAGAGCATAGTTAGTCTCATTCAATATGATTCCAACCAACAACGCCAGATTGTCATGCTAGATTGTAACAATCTAAGGAGTGGGTGTAGACGAACTTTCAGTGGTGTTAGTAGTCATGGTAGGACTGCTTTCTGCGTCTTTCATTGGAAGAGGTCACAAGCACTTTCAGAGAAAAAGTACAAGAACAGGATATCAATCAAGATGAAAAGGAATTCTAGTATTTCAATATGAGATTTCAATCTGGCTGAAGAAGATTTTAAGGTTTAGAGTCGACCTAAAATATTTAGGATCAAATGCTCTGATACCATGATGAAATATGGTTTGGAGAATGTTCAGTATATTTTATTCATCTGATAGGAGGTACATATAAGGTTACATTGTGTGTACAGTAAGAAAAGTAATTAATCATAATTACACCAAAATAAGTCAACTACAGCTCATGTCCACAGGGAGGATCGATTCTCCGTAGCCTGTCTTGTGTGAAGCTCCTGTAGGAACGATCCTACCGAGGCAAAGTTTTTCCTGATTGTCTATAGGATCGATCCCACGCGTTTCTAAGTATTTTTTAAAAGTTTTCTAAACCTAGTTTCTCAAGGTTTTAAGTCCTAATTCAATGCTAATCCTTTCCTGTATGGTTTGTAGCTTATTTTCTAGGTTGTTAAGATTTGATTCTTATAAATAGCTAGTTTTGTCATAAGTCTAATTTTCTCATGCATTATACACTTTTGAGAGATTGTGCATTCTTGTGTTAAGTATGAGCTTTGATTATATGGACATTCATGTTGCATAAACACTAATCATATAGGAAAATTCATCGTGCATAAACATAGATAGTTTGAATAGATTGTTCCTTTTGAATCTATTCAAGTTATCACCTTCATTGATTCATTCTCCGTTAAAGATTGAACTCGAGCATCATGATCGAAGCTGGGTTCGTGAGCTAGCTCTTGTCTTCATAGCGTTGGCAAGAAGGTATCCATACAATTCTTGTGATTGAAAAGCAGCAATTGGCATGAGGTCAGTTTATCTTTCTAGAAGAAGTTTAGATAGGTTTGGATCGAGTCACTGGTTGTAACTTTTATAATATCATAGTGGATTGTTTTCTCTAGATTAGGTCCCGCAGTTTTTCTCAATTGAGGGTTTTCGCGTCAACAAATCTCTGTGTTCTTGTGTGGTTGGTTGATTGTTTGTCTTATCAAATTTGATTGATTTTAATCCACTACTTAAATAATTAACTTGATAATCTTAAAAATTGAATTTGTGTGATTAAATCTATTTGGGATTTTCATAATCAATTGACCAAAAGTGGCCCAAAACAATCCTTTTTATTACTCCTTAAACTGGTTGGCTCAAACTTGATTGAATTTTTGGATACCATATGGTTGGTCTTGCAAGTCAGGGAAAATACTTACTGCCTTTGTACCATGCACATCTGTCATTATGATTTAAATGGAGTGTTGTTATTCTCATTCCTATCTTATTCCTCCACCTACCTTACTTCCAAGTTTTCAACATAATTATCCTCAGCTTGCTGTTTCCCAAAGTTGTGTTTATTGGATAGACAGATCCTATTACAAATCTATGGTCCAAGCCACTTTAGCATCAAATATAGGCGACTGTCACACCATGTAACTGTGTATGTAAAGAAATCCATTAGTTTGCTTCCCATTGGTTTCTAGAAGCAATTGGCATCAATTATGAGTCAGCATGAGTTAAATTTCAAAATTTTCGGCGAAATTTCACCGAAAATTTTGATTTTTGAGGGTATTGAAATTTTATCACACAACCATAAAAATTTCGCTCAGAGAAATACAAACCCAACTCTTTTTCATGGAGTTTATAGATCTTCGTCTGTCTTGGCATGATTGGGGAGGGAGGAGAGAGACGAGTGAGAAGAGAGAAGAGATGGGGAGGGAGAGGAGGAAGAGAGGGAAGATCTAGGAAGGATTGACGCAGAGATCCTTGCTGGCGACAAACCCAGCCACCGGCGTGATTGGGGAGGGAGGAGAGAGAAGAGATGGGGAGGGAGAGGAGGAAGAGAGGGAATATTTGGGAAGGATTGACGCAGAGAGGGGAGATGGAGGAGAGAGAAGAGATATATCATATATCATATATGCAAGTTGCAAGTTTGCAACACAGTGGCTGAGAGAGAGATAAATATTAAAGTTATTAGCTGTGTTAAAGTAATTAGCTAAGTAGTGCTGTATTAATTAGGTTGTTGTCTTTATTTTAATTAGTCGCTATTTTTCCTAAGGAAGCCAGAAAGGCTGTAGCTTTTATTCTTTCTAGTTGGCCTTGTAGTTGTTCAAGGCTTTTATGGTGCAGTGATTAGCTGTTGCTAATCAATCTATTTGTACGTTGTTAAGCCTCTGCTCTTAGTATGACAGTAAAACCAAAAGCTTGTTTGGCTTACTTTTCCCTACATGGTATCAGCTTAAGAGTCCTGCAACTCTATAAGCCCACATTAACTTCTCTGCAATGGAGGAACAAGGGAGGCATGCTTCATCCTCATCCTCTCCATCTTGTGTTGTAGAGACTGAGTCAAATCCAAACTTGAGATTATGCTCAGTTCTCTTAAATGGACTCAACTATATTCCTTGGTCTAGAGCAATCACTCTGGCCCTTGGTGGAAGATCAAAGCTGGGTTATATCAATGGAAAATTTCTTGCTCCTAATTTGGAATATTCAAAATATGAGGAATGGATGTGTAAAGACCAGTTGGTAATGTCATGGATTCTTAACTCCATGGAGCCACAAATTGCTGAAATTTTCAGCTATTCAAAATCTGCTCATCATCTGTGGGAATCCGTTAAAGAGATGTATGAGCACCAAAACAATGCAGCACGAATTTTTCAGTTGAGGAAAGACATCGCAAATGTAACTCAAGATGGGAAGTCCTTTGTTGAATATCTTGGGAAACTTAAGAGTATGTGGAATGAGCTCTCGATCTATAGACCACATACCACAGACTCTAAAACTCTCTTGAAGCAAGCAGAAGAGGACAAGATCTTCCAACTCCTAGCAAACCTTGATTCAAACTATGAGGACTCGCGAAGTCATATTCTCATGAGTGTTGAACTGCCAGCCTTTTCAAGTGTGTGCACCATGATCCAGAGAGAGGAAGTGAGAAAGAAGGCCATGAATCCTCCAAGAAAAACGCAACCTGAATCCTATGAATCCAAAGCTTTTGCTGCTAACAACCGAAGGCCAGAGAGCAAACATTTCAAAAGAAAGAATATTCAAGTCACTTATGAGCACTGTGGTCAGGCAAGGCACACTAAAGAGAAGTGCTGGATTCTTCATCCTCACTTAAAGCCTAAATTTAGCAAGGAAAACAAAAGCTTTCCAGGAATATCTGCCCATCATGCTTCTGGAGAGAACAACCCCACAAACACCACTGGCTCTAATCAATCAGCTTTGTTAAGTCAGCTATCTCATTTACTTCAATAGCTTGGTAATAGAGCTGAAACCAATGTCTCCACAACACCCAAATTACCTTCTACCTCTTTTACTTCAGGTATTTCTCATGCTTTTTCCTCACTATTATATAAAGATTCTGATTTCTGGATTATAGACTCAGGGGCAACTGATCACATAACCAATAACAAAAGTTGCCTTCAAAATCTTCAATTGCCCACCAAAGATCAATCAATATCTATCGCTGATGGGAGCTCTGTTCCCGTGCTTGGTTATGGAAATTTTAAACCTCTCGGATCAAGCACTTGCTCTAATGCTCTCTATGTTCCATCCTTTCCATTTCAACTATTATCTGTGGGGAAACTTACCAATGCATTAAACTGCAATGCAATTTTTTCTCCCCATTCTGTGGTTTTTTAGGATTGTGTCACCAAGAAGAGGATTGGTGAAGGAGTATACTCAAATGGGCTGTATCTGTTAAGCTCTCCAAAGAACAAGCCCAGGGTATTTCAAGCCACCTCTATACATGATGACAGCCTATGGCACAAACAATTGGGGCATCTCTCTGATCGTGTCTTAAGCTCACTTTTTCCATCCTTTAAGACCAGTTCTCACAACTGTGATATTTGTCATTTTTCAAAGAAAACAAGATTGCCTTTTGTACCGTCTCTATCAAGAGCAGAAAAACTTTTTAAGCGAGTGCACTCTGATGTATGGGGACCAGCCCTTATAGACTCTTATAATGGTTTTAAGTATTTTATTATTTTCGTAGATGACTATTCTCGTGCAACTTGGTTGTATCTACTGAAATCAAAGAGTGAAGTGTTTTCTTGCTTTCAAGAGTTTTATCATTTGGTAGTCACTCAATTCAACTCTCACATTCAGATTTTGAGAACAGATAATGGAACAGAATTTTTATCAAAGGTCTTCTCAGAATTCTTAACTAGTCATGGCATACTACATGAAACAAGTTGTGTTGGCACACCTCAGCAGAACGGAGTGGCAGAGAGAAAAAACCGTGATCTCCTGGAAAAGACAAGGTCAATTATGTTCCAAATGAATGTACCAAAGAGATATTGGTCACATGGAATTCTCACAGCTACGTATTTGATTAACAGGTTACCTAGTAGAGTTCTTGGTTCTAAATCTCCTCTTGAAGTAATTAAAAAACGAAGCTTGAATCTCTCCCATTTGCGTGTATTTGGGTGTCAATGCTTTGTTCGCATTCAAGCTAATTACATGGACAAATTGGAACCTCGTGCTACCTCCTGTGTGTTCTTTGGGTATTCTTCCACAAAGAAAGGATACAAATGTTATGACCCTGTAACTAAAAGGCTTTTCATCTCACGGGATGTAACCTTTAATGAAGCAAAACATTTTTTCGCAAACCAACAAGGTGCTAGTCCTCGGGGGGAGAGCTTCTTTGACGACCAAGTTCCTTTGCCAATTGTGAATGAAGCCCATCCATCTTCTGTTCATATTCATATTGAGTCTGCTCCTGAACTTCCAAATACATAAGGTGAACTTGTTCCAGAGAATAATGAACCCAGTGAAGCAACAAATGATAATCTTAGAAGATCAACCAGAATAAGGCAACAGTCAACCAGACTCAAGGATTGTGTTACTTATCATATGTCTAGATACCCAATTCATAAGTACCTTTCTTATGAAGGGTGGTCTACTGCTCATTCAGCCTTTGTTAGCTGCATTTCTCAAGCCACCGAGCCAACTAGCTTTCTTAAAGCTAATTCTCAACCCGTATGGAAGAAAGCAACTCAAGAGGAACTCCAAGCCCTCAATGATAACCACACATGGTCTATTGTCAAACTTCCTGCAGGAAAAAAACCCGTTGGTTGCCGTTGGATTTTCAAAATCAAATACAACAGTGACGGAACAATAGAGAGACATAAGGCGAGACTTGTAGCTAAAGGCTTCACCCAAACCTATGGGGTGGACTACAAAGAAACATTTGCCCCAGTAGCCAGGATGAATTATGTTCGCATTCTTCTATCTATTTCAGCAAATTATAACTGGGCTCTACATCAAACGGATGTTAAAAATGCCTTCTTACATGGGGAGTTAGAACAAGAAGTCTATATGACAATTCCCCCTGGACATCCTCAAGAGAGGGATGGTCTGCAAACTCAATAAAGCATTGTATGGCTTGAAGCAATCCCCTCGTGCTTGGTATGCCAAATTAAGTTATGTGCTTGAGAGCACTGGGTACAAAAGGAGTGGTGCTGACTCTTCGTTGTTCATTAAACACAGGAAATCAAGCACGGTTGTTGTGCTTATATACGTTGATGATATCATTGTATCAGGGAACGATGACAAAGAAATTGCAAACTTGAAATTCTTCCTCTCATAGAAATTCTCCATCAAAGATCTTGGTAAACTTAAATACTTTCTTGGTATAGAGGTGGCGTCTTCTAGCAAAGGTTTGTTTCTCAATTAGAGGAAGTATGTCTTGGACTTTCTCAAAGAAACTGGAATGTTAGATTCCAAGCCCATGGCTAATCCTGTCAATAGTAAAGGGAAACTTGATTTGGATGGTGATCCTTTGGAAGATGTAAGCAATTATTAGAGAATTGTTGGCAGACTCATCTATCTCACCATTACAAGACTTGACATCACCTTTGCTATCAGCCAATTAAGCCAATTCATGCATTCGCCTCGTTCCAATCATTAGGCTGCTGTTAAGAGGATTTTACGTTACCTGAAGGGGTCCCTAGGTCAAGGCATTTTACTAAAAAATCATGGAAACACTAAGCTTCTTGGTTATTGTGATGCTAATTGGGCAGGAAATCCAATTGACAGAAAATCCACCACAGGATTATGTACCTTCGTGGGAGGAAACCTGGTCACCTGGAAAAGCAAGAAGCAAAATGTCATTGCTCGTTCTAGTGCTGAAGCGGAGTACAGAGCAATGGCATCTGTAACTAGCGAGTTGATTTGGATTCAACGACTGCTCAATGATATTGGTGTTGGTAGCTCTCTTCCTATACAGCTCTTCTGTGATAACCAGACTGCCATCCACATTGCATCCAATCTGGTCTTCCATGAAAGGACCAAGCACATTGAAGTGGATTGCCACTTTGTTCGTGAGAAAGTTCAAACCAATGTTATTCAACCTTCATTTGTCAGAAGTGATGAACAATTGGCTGATTTACTTACCAAGGGTGTTCCTGCGCATCAATTGCACAAGTTGTTGATCAAGCTTGGGTCAGTCAACCTTCTTCCCCAAGCTTGAGGGGGAGTGTTGAAGTTATTAGCTGTATTGAAGTAATTAGCTAAGTAGTGTTGTATTAAGTAGTGCTGTATTAATTAGGTTGTTGTCTTTATTTTAATTAGTCGTTATTTTTCCTAAGGAAGCCAGAAAGGCTGTAGCATTTATTCTTTCTAGTTGGCCTTGTAGTTGTTCAAGGTTTTTATGGTGCAGTGGTTAGCTGTTGCTAATCCATCTATTTGTACGTTGTTGAGCCTCTGCTCTTAGTATGACAGTAAAACCAAAAGCTTGTTTGGCTTACTTTTCTCTACAATAAATGAGAGGAAAGAAGAAAGTCATGGGAAGGATAAGAAGGAAAGAAAAGAAAAGAAAAAAAAAAAAAAAAAAAAAAAAAAAAAAAAAGGTGTAGGATTTATTGGGATTTGGGGTTTTGAGCAATTAGAAGGAAAAAAATGATTTAGAGTTTTGTTTGGCTTTTTTGGGGTTTCGTTTTGTTATTTTTAAACCTTAAACCATAATACATTTTTATATAAGAAATAATTAAAAATACTCTAAAGGGCATAAATCCTAATATCTTATACTATATTTTAAAGAATATAGAATATATAGAGTTTAGTGTATATATTATAGAGTATAAAGAGTAATAAGGTATATAGAATATATAGGGTTTAGTGTATAGATTATAGAGTATATAAAAAATATACTAATTTCATTTATTCATTGTACTAATTTTATTTAACAGTATTTGTCTCCAGCGTGCATTATATTTTTCTTATATCACATAAAACCTACTATATAATTTGGTTTCTTCAATGTTTTTATTAATTTAATAGATAATATGTTAAATAAACATATGGTAAAGTTTCATTCAAAATTTCCGTATTTTGATAGCAATTTCCGTCATTTCCGTCTAATTTTTGTCGAAATTTAAAAATCTTCGAAATTTCCGTCGAAATTTCCTCGAAACTCGAAAGTTTATTCCTTGATTATGACAAATGGTCTAGCTACTTATACATCCATTTTCCTTTGATGATGAAAAAGAAAGCAATGTTGAAATTTTTACAAATGGTCAATAGGGCCACAAGTAGATCACTAGTGTGGGCACACTAATATAATCATACAACTTTTATTCCAAAAGCAATCCAAGGTCTTAATTGAAATGGAATGGATGCTTAGTTATGGGGGTTGAGTGAATCAGAGTCTTTCTCCAAGCAAGGTCATCAAGAAGTTTTTGTAGTCTCCCGATGTGTCACCTTTAACATCATCTTCGAGGCTTGTTTTGGACAGTTTGGAATACTCCTCTCTAACTTTGATCATGTCAATCTCAGCTCGGGTTACAATGGCTCTAGTGAGGGAATCTTCATCTGTTCCGAGCCCAACAGCAGAATCTTTGATGACCTGATGGTGGTTCAAGAAACAATGGAAGTCATTTGAGATCATTTACTAACAAGGAGACATAAATTCTCTCCATATCAAGATCAAGCTGATGCGCCTGGTCCTGCTGGAGAGAATATTCTTCAAAATGGAGTTGGTTCAAGCTTGCATGAAAAACAAAAACAAAAACAAAAATAAATGATGTGCAAATTGTCCAAAGGAGATGAAAAATGTTGTGTTAGAAAACTTTTCTGCTAAAATTGAGGTTAAAATTGGATACTAAAATAGCCAATGACTGTTATTCTAGTATATTGTCCAATTTTTATCAGTTATCACTGATAACTCTCTGCAAGAAACTGACCAACATCCTCTTTTTTCTTTCTCTGTGATAAAATCACAGTTCATATATTGCCTGGATTCTTCTGGCCATCGAAATTGCTCAGATGTAAAACACTAAAAGCTGGATTTTCATTCATTGCACCAAAGCACGCCTAGGGTCTAAAACTAAGACCATTCTAGAGACCAATGAATTCTCATATATTCCTTCCAGAGCAAGAAGAATGGCTAAAGTTGTTCCACAATCAAGGTAGTTCGCAGCATAGTCATTGAAATTACCCAAAAGAAAAAAGGATTGAGGGATCAGAGAAATTAACCACTTAGATCAAATTTCTAAGTATGACATCACAAAGTCTGCCTACAGCTACACAATACTTCTATAATCCAACCAAACAAGACACCATCATTAGTATTGGATTCCATTAAAAGGTATTCCTGTTTGAAGTTGCATCCAATGCAAGTCACAAATGAGTAACAAAAAAACAATATAATATGTTGCTGCAGAGGGAACGAAATTACCTGTGCAAAATATTTCTCAGGTGATTCTATGCACCAAATTACCACTTTCAAGAGATATTGCAAATCACCATCGCCAGAACTCATAATGTCCTGTCAACAAATGTGCCAAGTCCCAAAGGGAAAAAAATGAAATTAAAAAAGAAAAGAAAACATAAGTTTTTCGATTAGCAAAGAGTAGAAAACTAGAGGCAATACTTGGTCAATGGAATTTCCATAGTTTTTCTTGTAACACTCAAAGGTTGCTCTGAGCTGAAATAAATTCCTTGTGCTGAGTATCCTAACAACATGATCGTGATCTAATTGCTTTGCTTTGATGGCTTCATGTAGCCTAGATGCCTCTGAATTGGCAATGCCCGAATCCACCAGCTGTCTGTCATACCTGTAGGAGCTCACTAGACCCACTAGAAGCTGTCCCAACCCACAGAACATTATAATTAGATGTAAGAGTCGATCATAAGCAGTGCAAAACCACAATTTTCTGCTTTCAGTGAAAGAAAACAAGATATATGGAGTTGCAAAGTGGTCAAAGAGGTGTATGTGACTTATCACCTATGCCAACATGTAAGGTAAAGTAGAAAAGTTGAGGCTTTACCAGGTCCCCTTAACTTGGTGTGAAGGTCACAGGCCTTACCATTGAGATTTGAGAGTCAAATGGGTGTGAATCACAAAGACAGTTAACTCATAAAATGAGACTTTTTTTTTTCCATGTTTATTATTAATTAAGTAATATTAATTCAGAAAATCAATGTTTAATTACTTTGACAATCTCCACACTTTTTAAGGCTCTTTCAAGATCAGGATGTTAGTGTCTTAGCATTATAGAGGCAAAATAAGCCACTGACATGCTACAGCCCAGTGATGCGCCCTTTTCCATGTAGTTTCATCATTTACAATGAAGGAATAAATTTCCATATACTATTATATGAGCAAAATTCTTCTTTTTTCTATGTAATTTTCAGTTCACAAAAGAAAAATGAGGTTAAGCTTCACATAATCTGAGTTTCTCAAACACCAATCGAGGTTCAGAAAGAAAGAACCCCTTGTATCATTTGCTTTACTGTGCTAACTGCTAGAGTGCTAAGTGAGCTGACATGGGTGTAGCAACAGACACCACAGAGTTTAGCAAATGGCATGCAAGTGAGTTTAGCAAATACCATGTATTTATTCATGCATAACACTAATTTACCAAGTATTTGAATATAATATTTTCAAGCTGTCAAAGTGCTCTCACCTTTCTGAGTGGGAGGGAAACAGTGGATGCAATGTCCTCCTCGAGAGAACAATCAAAAAGTGAGCTGTAGACCTGCCTCACTGCCATCAAGTGGTGGGGAGATGATGCACATGCTATCTCAACTATCACTTTTAGGTGTTTTATGCCTTTCTTCTTTGTCTTCAGTGCATCTTTTGCCAATTTAGCATCCCTTTCAGGAGGATCATATGTCCACAAAATTATTGCTTTCTGTTACACATCATTACTTGAATTGTTACAAATAAACGCATGGAATAACATGAATGAGAACAACAACAACATGACAATCTTATGAAAATTAAATTTGCATTCTATGAAATCAAGTACTAGTTTTAAGACCAAATTTTTTTTCCATTGTTGGACCCATATGAAGTAATAGATAATATATTAGGGGTCCACTTACACAAGTAAGATCTATACATTTTTGTAACCATTGAAGACAGTGAGATCTAATGGCTTTTCATTTTTTTTTTAAATATAAAAAATTTCTTTAACTTGTTTACTTTTTACCTTCCCTCTTAAAACTTCTAAGATCCTAATAAAAAATGTATTGTTACAAATCATTAAAATTCTTAACCAAAACACACTATATATGTTAGCAAATCACCATAACATGCACTCCTTAGGTACTTAACGACAATTCAGAAACCTTATCTTAATTAGGAAACCATGACTATGATATGGTGTAAACCAAGTTTGAGTCTCTTTGCGTTAGCCGTCTTTAAAAGGGAATCAAATGGATCCCGTTGTGTGAATGAACAAGTAAGTTTTTCATAAGAATCAACTAGACTAATGGATATTATGACTAGAAATTCTGGAAAGACCACCAATTGCTGCAATTGCATCAGTACCTAAGGTATAGAATAAAACCTCTCGATGCTGAAATACTTATATGATATATAAATTGTTGTTGCCTTCATTTTATTATTTCCAAAACAACTTTAAGTTTCCATCCTTTTCTTTGTAAGCAAATAATTGCATCGGTGAAAACTCACGGAACATACAAATGTTCAGCAAAGTATAGAGAGAGTAAAATCATTTAAAATTCATATTGATATTTTTGAACAGATAGCACTTTTGTTTGTTAGGGCCCGTTCTGTAACATTCTTATTTTTTTTATATTCCAGTTAAAGAGAAAGAGAGAAAATATATGGTAGAAATGATAGAGGTAGATAAGAAGTGAGAGAGGTGAGGATGAAATGAAAGAGAATACATAAAACTCAAAACTTAAAAAAAACAAAAACAAAAACTCTTTAAAATTGTTTTTATTTTATCATGCTATTTATATTTACTCCAATCTCCTTCAAATCTATTAGCTCTCTTCTCACTTTGCTCTTCTTTTTCCTCCTCCATCTTTAATTAAAATCAAAATAAAAAAACCAAAAACAGAAAGTTAACCGAACGGGCCCTTAGAAATTTATATATCAACTGGAAAAATTAGAAAGAGTTAGTCTTAAGCAAAACAGAAAGAAAACTAACAAGTAGATTTAAAATAATGATAATAATAACAATAATAATAACAAACAGGCATGTATTTTTCGTACTTATGTAGGAAGTTTAGTACTGCTTTTCAATGGTTAGCTTGATAATGCTAATATATACACCAAAATGGCATGAAAAGTTGGGAGCTTTTTTGTCCCCTCTATGAATTATGAGAAATGAGAAGCATAATGAGTTGGAGAAAATTACTCCAAAATCTCCAGAGACTTCATCATGAAGATTATCAATGAGGGATTTATTGTAAAGCTGTTGATAAGTTTCTCTGATTTTCCTCCTTTGGCTTGCATTCCTATGTCCTAATATCCATATTACAGCATCCTCGTCTGTTCCCAATCCTAAACCCATTTACACAAACACTCATTAAAAGAATGGTTCATGAATAATTCAACATTAAAATTTTGAAATGGGAAAAATAAATATGAACAATTAAGTGAAAATTTTAGCCCAGAAAGGAAAATGAAGGGATAGTTCATATACATACACACATTTTGTGTGTGCATCTGTGTATTCACTAATAACCAATGAAAGAAATTCAGAACATAATGAAAAAAACACAAAATTTTATATGAAAATGATCACAATGAATTTCCGCCATCCCATTTTTGGAACAACAAAATCAGAGGATGAGAGAAGAAAGTTGATATACATATAAAACACACACATACTGCAACCAATCCATCCAAATTCAGAAAGAGAATCACAAATTCACCAGTGACCCATGACACACAATTTTTGAATGAAAGTATCACAATTCAAGTATCAAAATTCAATCATTGTGAGAATGAGAGAGATGAAGAAGAAGAAGAAGGGATACCATCAAATGCTTTTTTGAGTCTCTGACAATCTTCGTCTGGAGGAGGAACAGTTTCTGGGACTCTAAGAGAGGCCATTCCGCTCAGGTTGTGCTCTGAGAATGAGATTCCAGCTGACAGATTTTGTCTGTGCACTGAGGCTGAGTTACAGAGTCGACCAAACAAAGTCTGCATTTAGCCGTTTCTCTCTCTCTCTCTCTCAGCCGTTTTCGGTTTTGGTTTTTCCCTCTTCATCAGCCTGAAACTTAGCTGGAATCAAAGATTTGTATGTCATATTCTTTAAATTCACAAAGATACCCCTCGTTTTACATTTTGAATTCACTAGACTACCCCTGGATTTTTTATAAGAGAGAGAGAGAGAGAGAGAGAGAGAGATAGAGAGAGAGATTGAGAAATCAGTTTTTTGGTTAAAGAGAGAGAAATCAGTTATATTAAAATTTTAGTCCCTAAAGTTTACCCCATTTTAAATTTAGATGCATGTAGTTTTGATCTTTTCAATTGAGTTCCTTCAGTTAACCATGACTTTTTTTTTATCAGAAAAAAAAACAATGATTTTTTTTAATAAACATAATTATGATTGCAATTAAGGTTAAGGGTTAATCAAAAATAAGTTCAAGTTAGGATCCATGTAAAAAATAATATATTCACTTTAGTTGTCACTAATTGACAATAACAATTTTAAAATTGCGTTGTTCTTCAAATAGCCCATAGTGTTCATACACTTGACTAAAGATTAGATCAGTTTAAAATTTGCTTAAACAATTGAATTTTTTTTCTTTTACATTACAAAGTTTGTAAGTAAGATTTGAGCATTTACCATAAGATCAAATGAAAATTTCTGTCAATTTAACATAATGTGTACTCGTTACTCGCATATATGTATCGCTAAGTCGCAAAAAATGATTGATTATATCTTCATGCAAGCTCATTTCATTAATCTAATTTAAAAAATTAAGCTTAAGATATCAAAATAAGAAAATCAACATAAACTATGCATAAGGGCTAAAATTCTGTTTTGACTTAAATAATTTGGTCGGCATGTTCTAGTAAAAATATGTTAAGTGAGACAGTATTCCGGATTTATACCAAGAATTTAGGATCTTATTCTTAATGAGAACATGAGCCCTTAAAGTTTTCTTGGTACCAAAAAATTAAAAATAAATAACTATCCGCTTATTAAGTTAATAAAGTGAGGTATTTCCAATAAAAGAAACAAATAAGTATGACAGCTTAGCAAAAACCTACAAAAGTCCCCTGGTGTTTGTTCAAAATATAAAGTGCACCCTATTATTTGTGATTTTGACACTAGACCACCAACCTTTTTTATATTATGAGAAAATTACAGAAATTATCCACTTATTATTTGTTAAGTCTCGTTTTGATTCATAAATTTTTTTAAGTTTCAAATTGGTCAACGAATTATCTGATGTGTTCAATTTTGGTCCAAAATAGATAATTTTGTCCCTCAAAATCAACTCATTGGTATAAAATTGAGGGGCATAATTGTTCGATTTTGTCCGATTTGAATAAAAAAGGAACACATCAGATAATTCGTGAACTAATATGAAACTTAAAAAAATTTATAAACCAAAACAAAATTTAACGAATAATAAGTGAACCATATATTTCCGTAATTTTCTCTTATATTATTTTGGTCACCATGGAGACTTTTTAGAGCGTTATAAACATGTGAATTTCATGATCATAATTACCCATGAATAGGTGATAAGTCGTTTTCTAGTCAATGGATATAAAGTCTGTCATAAAACGCATCAGTTTTTGCGAGCATTAACTACTTCTACAACCACCTAAGTACTAACAAGGATACAACTTAATCACAAGGTGTTCTAAGATATCAGTTTCATTAGGCTGAGTGAAATATTAATCATTCATTATTTAAGTTGTAAACGCTTAGTCATAATGATAATTTAGCATAATTCAAAACCCAATTAAGTGGTTTAGGTATAACTGATTTGGAAAAATTTGGTAATTTGATTTAGTTAATTTTTGTCTCTATTTTGTTGGAAGAAGGCCATGAGTTCAAAACTCATGGATGAGAATTATTAATCATTTAACAGCAATTTTATTATTATTATTATATAGATGTTTATAGACTTAAGATCTCTACCTTCATTTTTTTTTTTGGCTTCACTCTCCCGGTTTCCCTTGGAGACTCGAAGAACTGAACTAAGAAGACTGAGAGTGAGATGAATGCTTCATCTCATAACACACGTCCTTTTAAAAAAAGGAGATATCTAGTTATGGGTCGTATCAATTATAATAGCTTTGAAGTATGAGTTTGTCTACTTTATCTCTAAACTATAAAACATATATCTTGGCAAAAAAAAAAAAAAAATCTATAAAACATATATATACATGCATATCATAATAGAAAAAAAAAAATTTAGTTAAAAAATTCCAACTATACCTCATATCTCTATTCAGAGACATGAATTTAGAGATATGAAGTATAGTTAAAATTTTCTCTAGTAAAAATACGAGTGTAACACTACAAGAAAAATGAGTTATAAAGGCATTCACATAGAGACGGAATAAAGGAAGTGCCTCTAAGTAAAAAAAAAAAAAAAAAGTAAATGCATAAATTTGAGAACTACCCCTATGTTTTTTTAAGAAATAAAATGATGAAAAATAAACGCTTTTCTACTTATATTAGTGGTAGAAGAGAAGCACCCCTAGTATTTAAACAAAAGATATAAAGATAACAACACATATTTGATAAACCAAAGAATGTGACAATGTCTTATTTTTTAAAATATGAACACTCATTGAATCTCAATTATTTTAAACAAGTAACATATAAAAATATATATTAAAATATTATTTGATAAACCAATTTAGTATTCATAAGAATCATAACGATAATAAACATAAAGAAAGGGGAGGAAAAATAAATTCAAAGCAGATAGTCTGCCAAGTGCCAACGCAACCTGTTCCAGCTCATCAATCACTATCAAATGATATCTCAAAAGCATACATAATTAATAATGAAAATTGGAAGACCCTAGCTTAGCTGTTGTATCTGCATCCACACATTTGGACTCTTATGTATAATTATGTATTCATGTTTCCAATTTTCCATGTCCTTCATCAACAACCAAAAAGATAGCGGTAAGACCCTATTCTTATATTTATATAAATAATTTTTTTTTTGACCCAAAAATATATAAGAATTGTTTTAATTTGTTCTACCATGTGATTCAGGTGCCACACCTCAATTCAAGAAGAAAACTCCAATTAAGCAGCTAGCATCTTCACTAGAAAGAACAATCTCGAGGTAAATAATTATTGTCAAAATGATAAAGACTATATTATCTTTAGACCCACATGAAAAAGGAAGCAAATTCAGAATTATTCATTTATTATACAAAAAAACACAGCTCCTGATGAAATAGTAAAATCGCTTGAAGCAATATTCTCTTTAGTAATCTTTATTAGCAACACATTTTGTGTACCATATGATGATATAAAACTTTTTTGTTTTATTTGGGAGAGGAAAAATTCAACTTGGGTGCAGAATGTATAATTTTACAGCACTTTCAACTGAGCTATTCAACAATTATTATGATATAAAATATTTTATGTCATCCTATATGGCAATATGGTCATAGTTAATGTCATGTTCACTTTTTTTTTTTGTTATAGTATTGTCTTCCCTTAACCATATAGAATGACACATTTTTCATATAAAAATACAAATTAATAAGATTACAATATAGTTTTTTAGGTACTACATGTGGATGACCCGTAATGTGAATGCAAAAATCACTCAATTTAGAGTTTAGAGATGATTGACAGTCACATATATACAAATTAATTAAGATTTCAAAGATATATACTATATATATCCTTGTTGGCAAGAATATATAGTCTTAACATATTTAATAAATTCATGTCAATCATGCTTAATTATAATTAACTGTTTAGTTTATTTAATTAATTTTTAGACTGCATGATGATCGATGATGATCCTCCATGTCCTTGATGACTTTCTAGAAACGAGACATGTAACATGGTGGGCATGGTCTAGTGAGATATAGCAGCATCATATCTGTAATAATCTCCCAGAAATATTAAACAAACTTGTATCATGAGTACGTAAGTCACATTTATCACACTATAGTTTTAAAATGCACGCCCATCTTTCTTTCCACACTTATAATTTAAACAAGCCCACCGACCACCACAAAATAATAATAATAATAATAATGTGCTCCAATAAATTTTTCATTTTTTTTGTTTTGGATTATGATATTTGCTATGAATCATTGCATCATAAGTTTTTTAGTTGGAATGGAAATTGTTGTAGAATTTTTAAGTTAATTGAAGAAAACTTGTATGAGTGATTTAATGGTAAAAATGAAATTTAAACTCATAGGTTCCGACCATTTACGAGATTAAAAATGTTTGAATTTAAGTATTTAATATATATGATTTGAGGTAGTTGTAAATATTCGTGGTTTACTTTAAGAACTTGCACTCAATTAGAGAATGGATTGTGAGAATTTTTTTTTTTTTAGTAACCGAGGATGTCCTAAACCAGCTTTCGTGCACTAGACTAATCACTTGGACCGATAAAGACAAGAAATTCACATTGGGTTTAGGGGATTCACACGGGATTTTACCTGCCTGACTTCAAGGGTCGAACTGCAGACTCGAACTCGGGTGTCTGGATTTGCAGCTATACCTCCGAATCAAATCCTCCAATACCTTAGAATTGATTGTGAGAAAATTTTTCATTATTCAAAAAATTTTGTTTTAACCTTCAACAAAACTAAATATAGATATTTGTTTGAGCAGAAAATATTTTAAATTGGTACCAAAAAATGTCTTATTAATTATCTTTTGGTGATGACATGAAAAATTAAATAGATTCTCATCAAATTAATTCATACAACCGAAGCTGTTTGATTATAAGGATCAAAGAAAAAAAATTGTTTGATTATAGGGGCAGATACACGATATCAAAAATTCTGTGATGAAAATTGAAAATTGCATAAAACACTGGGAATTTATAGTAGATACCCCAAAATATATGGACAAGGATGCAAAAAACGCTACGATAAATAAATGATTTTAATACTGTAAGAAATAAATGAATTAATAACATATTTACTTTGTAACATCTGACATTGAACTCTCACCCTGTTTCTTTGCTGTATAACTACTAAAACACCCTTAACTTAAAATGACAAAAATAGCCTTTTGGGTTCATATATATGCAGTATGGCGGAGAAGATCTCTACACATTGCCTAACTTCAACAGAATCAACAATTAAGCAATGGCTCTCACTGATGAGCTGAAGACTCTCAACAAGGCTTTCTCAGGTTCCCATTGGTTTATTTTCTTCCAGTTTACATTTTCATTTCAATTTTTATTAGCTCATATTCAATTGAAATTACAATTCATTTACGTGCCCATTTTCCACCGTTCAAATTGTTTCTTAGTGAATTTAATTAGTCAATATAATTTATGGAATTATACATGTATTTCTCCATTTTTACTTAATTTTGAAGCTCTGTGATTAAAGTTTTAATGCCCCAAAAACCTTAATACTCCCCATTTCTTTTTGTCATCAAATAGTGCTTTCATACTTCTCTTTCCGGTTGTTCCTCATTATGATTTCAGATAAGTAAAAATGCCACTAAAACATAAAATATCACTGTTAATATATATGTTTGGGATAATAACATTGGACTGATTTTCTGTAATGGTCATTATGTGAAACCAGTTAGTGGGACAATTTTCCATTAAAAACAATAGGGGGGAAATTCACTATTTTTTTTTTTTTAAATTGTAATGAAAAAAAGTAGACTTATTAATTAATGTTGAGTTAATTGGAGCAGGACTTGGAGTTGATGAGAAGTCATTAATATCAATATTGGGAAAATGGCATCCTGAAGAAAGGAAATCCTTTAGGAAAGGAACTCCCCATCTTTTCAAGGAAGATCATGAACGTCAGTTTGAGCGCTGGGATGATCACCGCGTTGAACTTCTCAAGCATGAATTCATGCGCTTTAAGGTAATTTTCTTGTCGTTTTCGAGAGATTTCTACTTAATTTTCTTAGTTAAATCTTAATCTCACTCTGCTTGTAAAAAGAAAAAGTAAAATCATATGTCAGACTATCTAATAAGAAAACATCGATCTCTGTTCACATTTATGCAAATACATGATGAATAGGAGTGATGAGTTCCTTTATGATTTTTGTCAGAATGCTGTGGTGTTGTGGATAATGCATCCATGGGAAAGAGATGCTCGCTTGGCAAAGGAGGCCTTGAAGAAAGGCCCAGAGTTGTATGGTGTTCTTGTTGAGATTGCATGCACTAGATCGTCTGAAGAGCTCTTAGGAGCTAGGAAGGCCTACCATTCCCTCTTTGACCACTCCATTGAGGAAGATGTTGCCTACCACATTGATGGCCTTGAAGGCAAGGTAAATGCCATCTTCCTACTCATGCTTACAATAATTTTATTTCTTTTGCTTGATAGATAGTTTCTATTTGCCAGTTGTGATTGTGAAGATCCAAGTCAAAATTATAGGTTGAGTAAAACTATTTGTACCATATTTACTAGCCGCATCTTTCACAGAGATGAGATTCAAAAACAGATACTGATAGAGTTACCAATCATGTACCAGCAGCAGCAATGGCGTAGCTATGAGTTGGTTGATTTGGACTATAGTCCGAGCTAGTACACAGAAAGAAAAAATTTCTAGGTTAAATTTGTAGCCCACAAAATCCAAGCCCCATCTCTATCCCACCTTCTAAGACACATCCTCCTATCCCTTTAAATGCCTAACACCGTTTTTAAATCTTACAAATACCATATTCCGAAACGAGAATTGCCATCTCGAAATACCTCTTGCACTCCATATGAGAAGTGCAAATATAGTTAACACTTCCGTTATAGCAGTGTTATTTGCCCTCCCGCACAAAAAATGTGTGGGAGTGCAAAGGGAAGCACTTTCCTTTGCAAAAATTGCATCAATATGATATATGATATCAACATGCATGTGCAAGTATTTAACTGGTGTTTTTTTTTTTTTATGATTTTTGGCATGTGCTTTGTACAGCTCTTGGTTGCTCTTGTGAGTGCCTATAGGTATGAAGGACCAAAGGTTAAAGATGAGACAGCAAAATCCGAGGCACAAACACTTTGTAATGCCTTGAAGAATGCAGATGAGTGGAACCCCAATGCAGAAGATGAGGTAATTAGGATACTATCAACAAGGAGCAAGCCCCACCTAAAGGAAGTATATAAACACTACAAAGAGATTTGTGACCACAACATTGATGAGGTATGTATGAGAAAAAGAGAGATTGTAATGCCTTGCACCATATATATACCAAAAGGAATGCAAAGATTTTCAGACCAGAACATCAAATTTTCAAACTATGTACCCACTTGAGTTAAGTCACATTCTTGAGGTTAGAGGCATGTATGATGTATTCCTATTGGTTGCTTTGTTTAGGATCTTGATCATGCTTTGAGGATAAAGGAGTCAGTGCAATGCCTATGTACTCCTCAGACATATTTCAGCAAGGTAAGCTTAAAGCCACATTAAGATTACAGAGGATATACAAATATAGTCTTATTCTCTCATTCACCATGGATATTATTGGTAGTCGATTACCATTGGATCAAAAATCCAATGGTTGACATTAAATACGAAAAGTAAAACACTTCGTTGGGATTGGAACCAAGTTTGAATGCCAACCATTGGATTTTGATCCCACGGTTGGTTAAGTGATTAAAACTCTATATGTGTTATATATATATATATATATATGAAACTATTCTCTTGCCAAACTATGAATTTATACTATTGATTAAGTTGATTCTTGTCTAAATATATAGTCCAAATTCACAGTCTGACAACATAAGTATCTCATATTGCTAGACTGTTTGGCAAGAGAATATTACCCTATATATATATATATTCTGCTTATCATTCGCATGCATATGACTTCTCTGCCTGTGCATGATATTTATTAATTGTTTTCCTCAGGTCTTGGATGTAGCATTGAGAAATGATGTGGATAAGAAGACCATGAAGGCACTTACTAGAGTAATTGTTACTCGAGCTGACACAGATATGAAGGATATCAAAGAGGAATACCAGAAGAATTATGGAGCTTCTCTAACCCAAAAAATTGAAGAGACAGCTAATGGGAACTACAAGGATTTCTTACTTACTCTGGTTACAAGAGGAGACTAACTAAAGGGACAGACTCAAAATTTGGGGTTTGTTGGGATTATTTGAGGGGTCTTCTGTTTTACCCTTTTTCAATTGCTGTTCTAATTTCGTGGCTACTAGTGTTCTTCTGTATGAGTATTGTGTCACCATTAAGCGAAACTGCAATAAAACAATCAATCAATGAGGCATTTTAGCATTTGAATAAGCTTTTATGTTCAGTTACAAACTACAAAATTTTATGGTCGGGGCAGTATATATGCATAAGAAGTCTGTATTCTTGCATATGAAGATAACACATAAATACATATCTTTACACGAGTTTTCAATTTACTTTCCTTGTTATTAAGCATCTTTGTCTCTCATATTGAAAACTTGTGTAACAATATGTATTCCTATAGGGCGTCGATATTGTTTATGGCAGGGTATTTAAACAAAGGGACAGTTTGGTGTTTTCAAAGGCAGATAGTGTTAGTTTTGTAAGATTTTGAAAAAGGGAGTCCAACAAACTAGAACTAATGCCATGCCATTGTGGGTCATTGCCCTCTCTTTTTGCCCCAGTTTACCGGTGAATTAAACTGAAATTTGTACCCAAATCTAGGGAACAATGTCACAGATTACACAACTGTAAACTGATATCCTATTTCTAGAACATTTGACAGTTTAAGTAGCAAAATAAAGAGCATAACAGTGGACTTTTATGCAACTAACACAACTAGCTATAGATTATGAACAGTGATTGGGAGAGCACAAAACCCATTATTCAGGAATACACTCTCACAGTCTCACTCAACTAATAGGTAATTCCAAACCAACCATAATTAAAAAGGAAAAAAAAATGTAAGTTCGGACATCACACATTCATCTGCTACATAATCCATTATTGGCATCAAATTAGCTTCAAATATCACCACGACTCAAGCTTCATAGACATACTGGTATGAGATCTCCAACTCATCATCTGGCAACCAAATGGAAATATACTTCTAGCCACTTCCATCAAGTTGTCCAAGAGAAAGAAGGTGTGCCATGTATTGCTGCAAACATGTAAATAAAAATGAACAAGTTAAATAACACAGTATGAGTGAACTTGTTCTCTGTAACCCAATAAAACAAAATGCTTGACTGTAAACTTTATTAATCCATGGATTTGTCAAAGAAAAATTCCGAGGCAACGATACATAATTGAATTGACAAACATCATAACAACTACTATAAAAATGTTCGGGATCATTCACTTTTCAGGACAGACCACAAATACATTAAAAAAAAAAAAAAAAAAAGACTGCATTAGATTAACAAATGGAAGAAGGGGGTGGAGGAAGCAGTTTAGTAAATGGTGCTTGTTAATGCTTGCATGGGTTTAAGACCGAAGGTGTTTCTTTTAAGTTGGATCACTGACTCAGTTGAGCTTAGCTAATACACCTACAAGCAATTCATAGAGCCATTCTTTTGGAAAATACAAGTGACCACTGACCAAGTGTAAGATTTTGGAAAATACAAGTAACAACTGCCCAAATGTAGAATATCACCCCTCTGATAAGCATTGAGAAACTGCATATTTTCCTGAAAAGTAACACACCTCTTATTTAAAGCTTGTGTCCCTCAGGCTCATATCTCACCTTGCTAGCTGAATACTATAAGCATAGTCTATGTCTTAGAGTGGGAACCTATGAATAGTTAAAACAAAGCAGCATACAAAACCTGTACCCTATATGAATAAGCAGGAATGGGAATGCTTAGGCAATTCTCCATTAGAGGTAGCTTTTCTAAAAATGAGGAATGCTGATGAAGGTAGTTATATAACCATGTACTCAAAATATCACAACACATGAAGTCCAATAACAGAAGTTTTGTGCATCAACACAGCAGTTCTCAGACCCCCAGCCTAGAATTGTGTAGAGGAACTCACAGTATGTTGTAGCTTGTATCCAACAATGAAAATTTGTTAGTATGATCTATTCAATACTGGAATGAAAATTCAACATTGTCCTTGCACTGTTCAACGCCTTAATCGGTTCATTCGCCAAGCTAAAATTACCAGCCTTAGGCCTTTACCGACTGCTCCAAAACCAAGTCTACCAGAAATCAAGATTACTGGCATTTTGTATTAGTCAGAGTCTCATCTTTTGGCCCCTTTATAAACCTGAATCCAAACCATTGGAAGAACACTCTAGAGTACTTAACGAGACTCCTAAACATCCACCATTGATTCTGGTTGACTGTAGTCAGGAATTTCAATCATTATGCATAATAACTTTCTAAACCTTTAAAAAAGTACAAACCACGGAATGATATTTCCACAGATTTCATGGCTAATTTTTTCGTTTCAAATTCTGTTTACATAGTGGTCATGTCTATCGGCAACAATACGTACGAGAAAAATCAGAATACCAAAATGTTAATAGAAATTCAAATTTTATGAAAATTCAAACCACAACTTCATTCACAGAAAACAAATTCAAACTGTTCACTTGGGCAAGTGGACTACTCAAGTAGAATTGAATAACTTACAGCATGGTATGCGTACGGCGTTTTCCCCTGACGCTCAAAGTGTTTAGTCATGATGCAAAACTCAATGGGACCCCACTCTTCGGCTTCGAAGCAATTACCAAGCGCAGCTTTATACAACTAGCAAAAAACCAAGAATCCAAGTATCATATCCAAGACTAAACCAATACCAATCAAATCAAACACATTCAAATCCTCAAAAGTAAACCTTTCAAGTTCCAAGAATCCCAGTATTCACAAACCTTTTCCGTGTCCGTCAAAAGCTCGGTTCCAGCTGGGTAAGACGCATAGAATTGGTCGGCTCTGGAAAACCCAGCTCTAGTTCTGCAACAGCAAATACAAACAAAAAATAAAACCACTAACCATAAATGTTAAGAAACAGCATGATCTTCAAAACCCAGATACATTCTGCCATTTTATATTCGTTTAAGGTTGCAAGTGACTCACGTATTGTTCGTGTAAGCGTAGCTCACCACTGCTGTAAAGCAGTAGAATCCAGTATATGACACAATTCTACGGAACTTCTGAATCTTTAAAATCTCTTTGAAGCCATTGTAGAGCCTCATTATAATTGGTGATTATAAAATGATTACCTGAAAGCCAAAATGGTTAACAAATTTTCAGCTAGACATTTGATCAAACAGATGGTGTGGCTTTCAGGGCTAGCTCAAGAGACAGAAAAATGGGAAGTGTTAACGAATTGGGAAAATGAGAAGCTTACAAAGTATAATCCTACGAATTACTGAATTGGTTTTACCAAAGAATAAAAGTGTGCGAAGGGAAGATTGCAGAAACTGGGATGAATGGAGAGGCTGATGGTGGGGGGTTATGGTGTCTTTTTCTCTCACTTTTTTTCACCCATTTTTTGTTTTAAGTTAATTATAGCAACAGACCATGACTATTGTGCCTGTTCAAATTTTGTACCTAGATTAAATTTCGTCTTAAAATGGTCCCTAAACCTTGAATTGTGTGTGACTTTGTCCGCGATATCAACTTTATTTATATTTGAGCCATAAATTGGCATTAACTATGGCAAGACAATTGGAAAGGATATGGGGTGAGAAAGGAAGCCGGCCTACCTTCTTTGATTGAGTTTGGAGTAGAGGTGTCAAACGGGCTGGCCCAACCTAGCCCGGCCCATTTAAGTTGAGCCCATCGTGCTTTCGTGCAGTGTTTGGGCCGGCTCATATAGTTAAGACCTAAGCCCGGCATGGCCCACGGCCCGCGGGCCATTCATGCTCGTGCCGTGCCTTAAACGAGCCGGCCCATGGGCTTTTTTTATTTTTATTTTTTAGGGTGATAAAACTAATCTTATGATACTTTTTCTTAGGGGTAGGCACGGGATGGGGGGGACGGGACTTACCTCATCCCGTTCCCATCTCATGATTTGAGTTCGGGATCGGTACGGGATGGGATGGAGGTTTTGGGATTATGGTACCATCTCGTCCCGTACCAAAGTGGTTCGGTACGGGTTCGGTACCATCCGGATCCCAAACAAAAAAATAATAAAAATTCATTATTTAATTTTTATTCAAGATTATAACAACCCATAACACATTTCGGCTAATAGAACAAATAAATTATAACAAATCTAAGTATCTAACATTCTAACTCAGAATACTCAATCAACAAATCAAAAAATTCAGAAACCAAATAACAAATCTAACCCATAAATATCTAACCCAGAATGCTCAATCAACAAATCTAAAAATCCAGAAACCAGTAGAAACCAAATGCTCAATTACAAACTCAATCACTTACCATAACCTGTCGAGAGAGGCTGGTGCAGACGTGCAGACTGTGCAGTGGTGCGATGCGAGGGGGAGAAAAGCTGGTGCAACGGCGACAGAAGCTGGTGCCTGGTGCAATGGCCAGAGAAGCTGGTGCGACGGCGACGTGCAGTGGTGCGATGCGAGGGGGAGAAAGGCTGCCAGACTGGTGCGAATGTGCTGGCGCAGTGGTGCGATGCGAGGGGGAGAGAGGCTGGTGCGACGGCGACAGAAGCTGGTGCGATGGCCAGAGAAGTTGGTGCGACCGCGACGGCGAGAGACGGCAACGACTTCTGGGGTCTGCGACGGCGACGACGATAGACGGCGAGAGACAGCAACGACTGGCCGCTGGGAGAGGGTTGGGATGCGAGGGAGAGTGGCCACTGGGAGAGTGGTCAGTTGGGAGAGTGGCCGCTGCGAGAGTGGTCGGCGGTCGCTGGGAGGGAGTCTGAAGTCTGAACTCTGAATCAGTTCGATTGAAATTCTGAATTGGGAAATTGGGATTACTGATTTTAGGGGTGGGCATTACTGATTTTCAGTCTGATTTAGTGGATTAGGCATTTAGGATTTTAGGCCATTTGGGCCTCACGGGTGTGGGACGGGTTTTGGGTGAAAGTTCAAAAATGAAATGGGTTTGGTGATATTTGAGTCCATTAAATTAAATAAATTAATTTTTAATTAATCGATACGGGACGAGACCATCCCGATTGAACTTTCAGGACCGATCTCATCCCGTTTAAGATCGGTACGGTACGGGATTGAAAAAAAAAAAAAAAACGGAATGAGACCAAACGATACGGAATGGCACGGAACGAGATAGTTTCGGTATTTTCGGTCTTAATGCCCACCCCTACTTTTTCTTATTTATAATTAAATATTAATATTATTTTTTATGAAAATTAAATATTTTTGTTGAAAAGTTCTCTAAAAAAAGAAAAAACAATGTTGAAATAGTCATGCCTAATTCGGGCACATTTCGTGCCAGTGCTCGTGTTGTGCTTGTCTCGTGTCGTGCTCGTGTCAGGCCGTGCCCGATGGGCTAAAAACTTTGGCTCGGCCCAGCCCATTTAATTGTGTCGTGCCGTGCTGTGTCTATTTTAATCGTGACGTGCCGTGTCGTGCTCGGGCCAGCCCGACCCATTTGACACCTCTAGTTTGGAGTAAGGAAGCCTAAGTGAAGAATAAAATCAAACACATGGTGTGCATTGTTACCATCAAGAGAGAACCATTATTTGAAGTTGCCAAATAATTCCCCAAAACACGAGAGTGCAGTGATTTAATTAAGAAAGAGTGGTTGTATTATTTGTTGGCAAAGCTACAAGCTTTTCTTTTTGGGTAGCTAATTGTAGGGGTCACCAAAAAGCCCAAGGCCCGAAGCCCACCCGGCCAAATTTCGGCCGGCCTGGCCCGAATAGTCATTTGGTTGGGCTTGGGCCATCCCTTTGAAGCCCACGGGCCGCCCGAAGCCTGCTCGCTTAGGCCCAGCCCAAAGCCCATTTACACACAATAATATAGGATTTTGGCTATGTTGTGAATCGAACATGAGACCTCATGGAACAAACTTCAACTCTCAACCAACTGAGCTGACTAGTTTATTTGTCTAATTGGTAAATCAGAACATATTTAATAGGTTTTTCGTTTGTATACTCTAATAAATTATTAATATGTTTATTAAGTTATTATATAATATTATAATCATATAATGTTAGTAAATAGTAAAAGTGTAAACTGTGTAATACCATAAATAATAAACTTTTAAACTTATATACAACATTACAAATTTACAACTATAATTATTAAAATTATTATAATAAACTTTTATAATACAACTATAATTAAAGTTATTAAACCACGATCGTTCATTAATTTAACGATCTAAACCGTTCATTTTATATGTTGATAGTCAAAGATCATCCTTACAAAAAATCGGCCAAATAAGAATTCATCTACCCGTTCGAATGTTCGATTATCATTAGAAAAATCACAATCATTCATTAATTCGACCATCGTTACGTCACTCTTACATCTCCAATTGAACTAATTTTTTGCAAAGATTCTCTTTGACTGGGGAACTAAAGTTTGAACAATTCGAATCGTTGAAAACACGATCGATATGTGAGCTTCTACATATAAATACACTTTAAGAGTATAATTCTAATAATTTTCCCGTTGAAACCTTGTTGTTTCCATAATTATGAAGACCACAACGTGATTTCAACAATCTGACCCGTACATTTTCTATGTTCATAGTCAAAGATCATCCTTACAAAAAGTCAGCCAAATCGAAATTCATCTACCCATTCGATCATCATTAAAAAAATCACGATCGTTCATTAATTTGACCACCGTTATGTCACTTTTACATCTCCGATTGAGCTTATTTTTTACACGAATTATCTTTGAATGAGAAACTAAAATTTGAATGGTTCGGATCGTTGAAAACACAATTGCATCGTTTGTTTATAAAAATATGTAATAAAATATATAATAAAACATATGTACATTTATGTTTTATTATAGTTGTAATGTTGTATATAATTTTAAAAGTTTATTTATGGTATTACACTATTACTAATATAATAGTATTATATAATAACTTAATAAGCATATTAATAATTTATTGAAGTAAACAAACAAAAGAGCTATTAAATATGTTATGATTCACAAACTTAACAAATAAACTAGTCAGCTTAATTGGTTGAGAGTTGAAGCTTGTTACATGAGGTTTCATGTTCAAATTACAACATAGCTAAAATCCTATATTTTTTTATTGAAGATATATATGTGTCTAAACAAACTTTGGGCCCATTCTGGGCAGGCCTTGGGCTTGTGTATTAAAGCCCAAACCCAGCCCAGCCCGGCTTGAAAGCCCTATTGGACTCTTATAATTCAAGCTCGCCGACCCTTAGCTGATTGGTACTTTGAATGAAGTGTTTAAACGTACACATGGAGCAATATTTCGATTTTGACAAAATTAGACAAAAACGATGAAAATTATTATCAAAATACGAAAATTTTGAATGAAACTTTACCATATGATTATTTAACATATTATCTACTACATTGATAAAAAAACATTGAATAAACCAAATTATATAATAAGTTTCATATAATATAATGCGCGCTTGACACAAATACTGTTAAAAAAATAAGTCACTAATTAATAATTATATAAATAACACCTCAAATTTATTTATATTACAATATTAAACAAATATTCAATAAGTTGAATATAATGCATGTTGAAGGAAAATATTGTTAAATAAAAATGATTCACTAATTAACAATTACATAAAAATGACCTATTTTTAAGGGATATTCAATCATTTTGAATCCAATTGTCCTTAAAACATAGGTGCACAAATAAGAAAATGAAATGTATTGTTATTTTTTAAACCCCTTAACCCAATAACCAAACACAATTCAAATAGATTCTGAGATCCCATAAAGTTGGTTTATAATTTATGTAGGAGTAAATAATGATTTATTGATAATTATCTTATTAATTTGGAGATATTAGAATTTTTCTGAGGAATTTTGGAAGTCAATAAATGAATTTGAAGTTGTAGAAAAATAAGATATCATAAACATCTTTTAGGGTTTAGGGTTTAAAAACAACTAAACGAAACCTCAAACCTTTTTTTTTCTTTCCAATTGCCCAAAGGCCCAAAGCTCCAATCAACCTTAAATCCTTTTTTTTTTTCTTTCATTCCTTTTCTTTTTTCTTTTCTTTTCTTCTTTTCTCCTCTTGTGACTGTGACTCTCTTTTTTTTCTTTCCTTCCACATTGTATTTCAACGATTCAAACCATCTATTTTTTAAGTCTATATTCAAAAATCATCTTTGCAAAAAATTAAGCAAATCGAAAATTTTGATCAAACAAACATACAAATAAAATATTTTTGATAAACACTTGAAATGGTGATCATTTAATTACCGATCAAATGATTTCTAATTAACCTAATTTTTTGCAAGCACAATTGTAACACCCTGGATTTTTCCAATTCTATCGTGTGTTGAAACGTGTTTTCGAATTTCTTTTGTACTTAGAAAATAAAGTTTTCTTAAAGGAAATGAAGTTTCCTTTGTCTTTAGGTAACTAACTTGTACCATTAGAGGTTTAGAATGGAGCTCTAGTACCTATGAATGTAATTTTGGTGATTATCAAGTTGGAATTAATTTTTTAGAATTAAATTCATTGGAGTTGAATTTTTCTTAATTTTTTTAGAGATCAATTTGTTGTTTTGAGGTTACAGGAAATTATGATTAATTACTACGACTTCGTAAGAATTTTTGGGGAATTATTTGGAATTCCGAGCTATTTTTGGTGATTTAACGAAGTTTGGAGAAATTAGAAAATAGGAAAAATGAATTAAAAAGAAAAGATGCTGACTGGGCCGACAGCATGCAACGTGGCGCGTTGCGACTAGCCTAGCGAAGCTGATGAAGCGGTGATGAGGCGTCACACGGACGCTGGCAGCCGGGCTCATGAAGAGACGCATAGGCGCTTCATAGTGAATCAAGACCTATGTTTTAATCGTGGCCGATGAAGATTGATCATTTAAGTGAAATGATCATGACCGTCCGTTCCTTTAAGGAACCGGTCACTATGCGTAGCGGGTCGTGCTAACCCCCGTGTCCTCCAAACAGGTTGGCTCGCCCGTTTTGTCTCACAAACCAGCCGACCCATGGGTTTTCCCTCAACCCGGTTCGGAATTCGGATTTTAACCCTTGTTTTTGTGTTTCTAGTGCAATTTGTCCTACATTAGAGATTTACAACTTCTTCTAACCCTCTAGTGCCTATAAATAGAGACTTTATCCCTTATTTTCACTTGCACCACCAAGTGAAGTTAGAGTTACTCACTCCTTGGTTATTTGAGAGTCTCTCTAAGAAAAGACATATCAAAATGGAATAAATTTCTAATAGTTTAAAGTTTTGGGAATGCAAGGAAGAGATCTTAAGAGTGAAGTCTAATTTTGTAGGTCTACAACCGGGTAAGTATTTTAATATTTCTGCTTTATTCATTATTTTTAGGCTTTAATTTTAAAATGCATGCTTAGAAATTGAGTATAATTTATTTATTAATTAAGCATGCCTAGCCTTACTCTTAGAGACTTATTTGTTTAATTAAAGGCAATTAGCATATTAGGATTAACAAGTTTCTATTGCAGAAATTAAGTTGGATTAATCTAAATTATTTTAAGAAATTGCTTTGAATAAAAGCAAATAGTCAATTGTTTTGAATAAAGCAAATAGTCAATTGTTTTGATTTCAAAATAAAACTTGAAACTTGTAAATCTTTAAGTAAATTCTAAAGAATGGAATTTAGTCCACGTACCTACCCATCGACTTATATCAGACGGAAACCCATTAAAATGCTACAGAATTTTTGTTCTTCTATTACCATTTCTCTTCATATTTAATCTTTAAAACAGTTTACTAAAAAGAATCTCAAAACACAAGAAATTTAATTTCATGTTTTTTATTCTCTCCATATATTACTATCAATCCAAACACACAACACACTGCTAGATTATAAATTTAACTTCTGCTTATTCCAACCCTTAATTAAAACACTGACAGACAATTCCTTTTAAAAATTGACTCCAACAAACATAGATAGCCACTTCACAAGGAAATTTATGACTCAAACAAGAACATAAGACTGACATCAAAGTCCAACACATAAAACAACATCATCCATAGCACTAATTTGCTGGTCTTAGAAGGATTTCAATCTTCCTTTCCTAACAGAGTAAGGAGGAAGGCCTTGTAATCCCCTGAAGTTTCTTTGGCCACAGCATGATCGAAAGGAACACTGTTCTTCTTGTAGTAAACCTCCTTGATTTCCTTCAAGTCCCTCTCGGCCCTTGTAACGATCACACGAGTGAGAGCATCCTCATCAGTCCCGACCCTTTTGATTGCATTGCGAAGCACCTTCACAAAAAATCACAGGTAATTGAGTCAGAAAGGGAACTGTTGCTGGAACAAATTAAAGAGAGAATGAAGATAAATTTGCAGCTCCAAGGAATTTTGATTACCTTTTCAAAGTACTTCTTGGGGTCATTGAGGCATCGAATGGCTACATGCAATGCCTTCTGGAAATCATTGGCACCATCATCCAACACATTCTGAGAGAAAAGAGAACAAACATTAAGACACAAAATCACTGTTTGTGCTCACTGAAATAAATTAGAGTGATTCAGAATTGAAACTACGATTTTTTTTTTTTTCATTGCAGACAAAATTTAGAGGTAAATGCAATACTAATTAATAGTGCCTCTATACAAAATTTAATGACTTTTTTGGCCATGTTGGGAAAATAAAAATCTCAGGTATTCAAAATCTTGCATTTTGGTATATGAAGTTAATTATGAACCTCTCTACACATAATTAATCAATTGATTTTGGATTAGCTGCTCTAACTTCAACATAGGGGGTTCCATACCTTGCTGATGGAAATGCCTTGGTCATCTCTGTAGCGGTTGAAGGTTGCCATGAGCTGTGTCTTGCTCCTTGTGCTCAGGATCCTAATAACATCTTCATGATTGAAAGCCTTGTCTTTGATAGCATCGTGAAGAATATCAGCTTCTGAATTTGCCAATTTTGCATTTATCTCATTACCATCATACCGATAAGCAGTCACTAAAGCAACCAGAAGCTGTAACATTGACCATAAACCATCAAGACCATTAGCAATTCAAATTCCACTAGTTTAAAACTTACACTTTTGGGTCAATTTGGTCTAGAAAACTATGCTTTTAACACAATAATATAACAAAGAAGTGCTAAAAGAAATGAGAAATTTTTTCCTCTTCTAATTAAGACAATATAAGATGTACTGTTGTTCGTTCGTTTAAATAGAATGTGCAATTTAAATTAACAGTTTGACAATATAATATACCAGAATGTCTAGTAAAGAAAATTACCTTGCGGATATCACCAGTGGTGTGAGCACCTAAATCTTCTTCCAAGGAATGCTTGTAGCGAAGTTGGTAAGCCTTTCTCACTGCCAGGAGCTCTTCAGGAGACAGAATGCATGAGATTTCAATGATAACATTGTAGTCAGTGTCAGATTTCTTAATGGCCACATGAGCCAGAACAGCATCTCGATCTGCAGGGTCCAATATCCAACGATACACTGCTTTCTGTATGTGTCATCCCCAAATGAAATTAATTTTGTTGGTATCACCAACATGAAAAGTGTGAATGGTATACAAACTAATTTTTTTTTTTGGCCAAGGTATACAAACTAATATTAATTCGTATATATACTAAATATTTTGGCATGCCAATATATTAAGATATTCTGAGTGCTGTACACATCCCATATTTCATGAATTTTTTTTTTTTCTCTTACAGTTAAATTAATGCACTTTAGTTAGCATTCACAAATATGCGATTTAACATGTAACAATGATCGCGCATTTGCATCCCGCATTAGAGACGACCTCTAACAATGAGTTCGATCCACATATAAAAATGTGAGAGTCAAACTCATTGCGTCGAGCATATGCTATAATTTGTGTGCATATATTGATAATATGAAGTAATACATTACATGGTCAAACATGGCTTTTAATCTCATCAAGCATTTACCTAATATTAATCAAATACATACCTCGACTTTCAGAGAATAGGCACATTGATTAGGACCATACATTAATTTGACCACTTGTTAATTACTTCAATTGTAGTTTTTGTAGTATTATTAGTAGTAGGAGGTGTATTTAGAGATGTTGATGGATTTAAAAGAATTTATAAACTCATGCAGATTTCATGAATTCTATGGATTTTTATGGAATTTCATGAAATCCATCAAAATCTAAGAGAGAAAGGTTAGAAGTTTTATAGCCTTTGTTTTTAGTTCAAAAACCATCAAGATCCATCAAAATCCACCAAAATCCACAACTTAAAATTCATGAGAGATTGAATACACCTAAATTTTTATAGAATCTTTAAAATTCTGAATTGAATACATTTGGATTTCTATGTAATATTTAAAATTCTGAATTGAATACATCTAGATTTCCATGAATTTTCATATTCTTTTAAAATCCATTATATATGGATCATATACACCCCATCTTTTAGAATCTCAATTGAATACACGCCCAAAGATTAGTTTCATCATATATATATATATATATATATGGATCATACAATTATTTCTTGTGATCTGTTATTGTATGTCGCCTAGGATAACCTTTATGCATTGGTCCTAGTCTCCTAGATAATATTCTCTTTTCCACCACCTTCTATATCTTTGTAGTAAAAGGACAAAACCTTTCGGAGATTTCTATATTTTTGTGATACACTACAACTACAACAATTAAAATAAAACTAAAACTAAAACTAAAACAATTAAAACAAGAATAAAACTACAACAATTAAATATAAAAAAACAACAAATAATAACAACAACCACAACAAAAATAATGGCAATATTGACAATCATGTTATATATATATATATATATATATAATAAGAGTGATGATGATGATGAGAAAAGTACCTCAAAATCCCCACTGAGCTCGGACTCAAGGCGCTTGAGAAGATCTTCTTGATAAAGTTGCTCATAAGCTAGCCTGATTTGGTTTCTTTGAGCTGCATTTCTATGACCCAGTATAGAGATTATTGCCTTCTCATCAGTCCCCCATCCTATGAAAATACCAAAAATAAAAAAATAAAAAAAATAAAATTTACCATATATTACTTTTCAAAATAGAGAACACAATGATCAGCTGCATAAAAGTTCATGAAATCCTCAATTAATTATTTATTGCTTAAGCATAAATAAAAAAAAAATTAACAAAGGAAAAGAAATAATTTAACCTTTAACAGCTTTTCTAAGAACTTCTGCATCTTCAGTGGGAGAAAAGTTTTCAGAAGCAATAAGGGTAGCCATTGTTGAAGTACTGTTTATTCTCTCTCTCTCTCTCTCTCTCTCTCTCTCAAGATGTTTATGTTGAAGATGAAGATTTCTATGTCTCTCTTAATAGTTTTTTATGCTCTTACAATGCACAATATTTATAGCAAGCATTGCCCATTAAGCGACATATGCAACTTAAATTTGGATATTATTTTTTATTTTTAAATTTTAAATTTGAAAATATTAATTAATGAACATATCTACTATTTTTCCACAATGAGATGGTGTTAGCTGTGTTTTAGTTGGCTTTGGTGTCTCATGAATAGATGGTGGCAAAATGGCAATCTCTATCTCATAGGGTATTCTCGCGAGTATATATGCATGCACTAGAAGTGGCCTTTGCTTGATTCAGAAGACATTTAATTGATTTCCCAATTTTAATTAATTTTTTCTTATTATGTCCACAATACATAACTAACCTCTTCCATGTATGGAATAGACATGACTTGAGCAAAAGATACACACCCAATTAATTCCATATTTGCTAACTGGGTAGTGTGCATGCACTAGAAGTGTACAACTCATGTACTCCAAACACACAGTCTGCCTACTCATTTTATGAATATCATGACTACACATACCATATTTCACACCAAATTAATTGACTTCAATATATTACTACTTAAGGATTTCCCTAACATCAGATATGTGTGCGTAAATGACTCCCAATCGAGTCATGTTTTTCGTGTTGATGGGCTAGCCCAAACTCACTCTAAGGGCCCGTTTGGCACTGCTTTTAAAATTGTCAAAAGCGCTTTCAAATTAGTAAAAGCGCTTTTGATAGCGTTTGGCAAAAATAATTAGAAGTGCTTTTGAATTATAAAAGCACTTTTAAGGGGTTTTTTGAGAAGCACCTGACATGTGCTTTCTCAAGAAGCACTTTCAAGTGCTTTTGCATAAACAATTTAGAAGTTTTATAAAAATTTATATGTGCTTATTAACATAAGCGCTTCTGATAAAAGCGCTACTAAATAAAAGTACTTCTAAGAAGCAGTGTCAAACGGGCCCTAAGTTGCGGTGCAATTAATTGATTTGCTTCAATGTGATTTCTTTTTAAATATTTCATTAACTTATGAAAAAAAAACATATAGTATTAACTTATGGAAGACTTAAAGGTTAAAGATTAACTAGCTAATTATTGGTTTAGTGATATTTATCTTTTTCTTTGTCGGAGGAGGTCTCAAATTAGAAAAATTCCCCCTTTCCGGGCCCATATCAAACAAAAAAAAATCTAAAAATAAGATTACTATCATACATTTAATTTAATTTACGTTATGATAGAAAACAAAAACCATTAGGAAATCGTATCTCGTGGTCTAACATATATAAGGCACAACAAAACAAAAAAAAAAGAAAAAATGTTAGATTAAAAAAAAAATAATTTATACACATGCATAACACAAACATATATTGGATTTTAATCAAACAATCTTTCACGGTCAAATGGTGACCAAGTGATCAAAACTCCTGAAAAAATATAAAGTGGTTAGACCATGAAATCATTAACACTAAATCATTGTTTTTTTAATCACCAACTTCAGACAAAATGTAGACTGGTAAAGGAAAAGAAAAAAAGAAGAGAATAATTAGATTACCTTGACACGCCTTTCTGAGAGCTTCAGCATCCTCATTAGGAGAGAAGTGGTCTGAAACAATGAGAGATGCCATTGTTATGTGGTTTCTTCTGCTTTCACACAATTTGAATGAGATGAATGTGAATGAGAGAGTACTAGTGCTCTCCTACTCCATGTATATATATATGTGAATGTGACCCCATTTATAATACTAAATTTCTTGTAATATCCAACATTGTAATTAACGCCAACTCACAAGTCACAACATGCAACCATGTTTTTCAGCTTAATTAATTACCTCCTTACTTTACATGTGAATGACTGCATGAAGAATATTATCTTAATTAATTATCACACATATATACCCTTTATTCCCACCAATAATTAATTTAATGAAGAATAAAAACAAGCTAGGAAAGCGCGCAGAGCATTTTAGTAAAAAAGAAATACTATATATGTGTTCACACTTTACATGCTTTTTCTATTTGCATGTCTTTTTCGTACCATATTAATATTTTTAACTAATCAATGGATTGGATTTGGGTCTTTTCTGTTTGCATGGAGGACATGTGGTATGATCTGCAATGTCTTTCCTACTGATGAGTTCCTTCGGACAATGAGAGAGACTGATGAGCTTTAATTTCTTTTTTTCTTTTTTTCCAGCTTGTCATTATTCAATAACCTTCTTTTCTTTTTCCTTCAATTGGAATTACTTATCTCAATATTTTAGCTTATTTTAGGTTCCTCCGCACTTATGCGACAGCTAATTTAATTTGATTACGGAGACATATGGATACTTATAGGAACATTATTTGGTTAGTGTTATATCTAATATTGAAATTATTGAATAAACAAAACACTCTAAAGAGAGTATTCATTGGAGGACGGTATTAATTAATAGGTCAAACAAGAACTTTAGGAAAGAGTGCTTATATTCTCATCTTAGAAAAAAATCATTTAAATAACCTCCTCAACTTAATATTATGGTTAAGTCTGGTCGCTTTACTAACCCTAGGGTAACGTGCAATTCGAAAGGTTTACTGCAGATAAGATAATCGGTGAATTTCTAAGTGAGGTATGGGCATAACAAACTGAAAAGGTTTTTTTTTTCTGTGCTTTAAATTTGGGCTAGACTAATTTAGTTCATGGGCTCAATGTTCATGCATGAGTTAACCCTACAGGCTTCTGAAACAATTGGGGCAATTTAGTCAAACAAGATTGGTGTGCTATATGGCAAATCAGACAAAACGATTAAGGCTAGCTATACAAGATAAGACTAACACTAAAATTAATTAAGGTTTGTTTTGAATCTTGGTATAGTATGTTTTAAGGTTGTGTCTTGTTTTTTTGTAAAGTGTACGTGGTGGTGTTTATTTAACTCTAGTCTCAATCTTCATTGGCGCAACATAAAATTTTTACGAGCATCATTGTAATTAATTTACTCCAGGGATGACGGGCTAGACTACTATTTTTGCCATTGTGTGTAACACAAAGAAAGCAGACAAAATCCTTGTTGCTGGACTGATGTACACGCATGGAAGGAAAAATATACAAGCAAAAAAAAAAAAAAAAATCAGTCTCTATTGAATCAGGGCAAACAGTTTGTTTGTGCCTTAGTTTCTCTGAGTTTTTTTTTTTTCTTAATCAAGATGGATGAAAATTTTTCTTCCATAAACAAGTTCACAGTGATATATATTATATGATGTGTGCCTTAGTTAATTTCTCGATTGTCTTTTTTATTCGGGACAGAGAAATTTTTCTTCTATAAACAAGTATGGTGTTGTTGCAAGGTTGAGTGTACATTGTGTATGTTGTTGGATCCCACTATATAATACTAAAGTCTCAACTTTCAGTGCACTACAAGAAAACTGGACATACACCACACCTCACCAGCAGTGGCATATGCTTACAAATACCACTGTCCCTCTGTGGTATTTGAGTATACACCACAGCTATTGTCACAGGAAGGGTATGGGTGGCCGTTGCGGGTGTATCGAAAAGTCTACTGCCACTGGATAGGCTTCTGTGGTTTTTGTTTATGCATGTTTGTCTTGTCAGCAACTTCAAATGCCACACCCTTGCCCTGTGGTATATTTCTCTTTATTGTTTTGGCATTATAATTACAAATTTCCAAATTTCACATAATACCCAAAATTGCTGATAGGCAACACACCCATGCCTGTGGCATTTTGTAAAAATTTTTTTTTCTTAAAACCTTTTGCACGTGGGGTGTGCAGGTGCTAATATATTGGATTTTGTACTTTTGATTCCATTGGCATTAATTATTATGAATAATTATTTGGTTATTATAATTTTCACATTTCATATATATAATAATATAATGATAAAATGTTGAATTGTGGACTAAAATTCAAAGAACACAGTAGAAGATTCATATGGCCCTTTAATTTGAAAAAACTCTTTCCTTCTACACATTTTGCAACACCATATATCAACTTCATGAGATAATAATATCAATTACTAAAGCCACATCCACTCAACATAATCAAAATGCATTAAGTGCCTAGTTAACTATACATATTAGCCAATTACATTTATGTCCACAAAAGCAAGTATAACAACATCAAAAAGCATTCAATTCAGCAGGTCCATATATGTACATACAATGCATTTGGTCATGCAAATTCCAGGGACTGATCCAATTTGCACACATGTAATCCTTCCAACTAAATCTACCCAAAATACCAACCATTCATATTCCAAAATGCCTTAATGTAGTAAATGCTTGAAACTAAAAGTATCTAACCATATAATCACGGGGTGCAAACATCCATAGGTGGGGCTGGCACGTAACAATCATCCATGTTGAATGGGTTGTTGCTCATTTGAGGTGTGGGCTGGACTTCCTGCTGCCTTGATGCTGACTTTACTAGATTGATAAAGGTTCCCATGTTGATGTCACTAATCGACACTCCTGCTGCAGCAAGCACTTGCTCCAATGGATGTGTAACATTGTTGGCATTAATTTTTTCTTCAATTGCATCAAGCTTCAGCTGCATGCTTTCAACTTTTGCATTGGCTTCTTCTGAAACCTTTTTTTGTTCCTCAAGTTGTGTCATCAATGTTTCAACTTGACGAACCATGCCGCCTGTTTTCGTGATAATTCCGGGCACGTCTGCCCATTCAATCCCTACTCCATAACCACGTACTGTGTTGCGCTGCTCCGGGCCAAGCACTTTAGCATACAAGTCATTGCGCACTTGGGTGTTGATTTCCACGCCTTCTTCTTCGACAAGCTTTTCGAGTTTGTCAAAAGCTGTCTGCATTTTGTTAACTAGTTATTAAAATACTACTTAAACAAATATAGGTCCAAAAATACAAATCCATAACCACTTCACCCATAAACTTACAATTTTCTGTGAGACATCCTCATTCACTGCTACACGGCCCTTGGCTGTTTCCCGTGTGTATACCAGCTTGAACATTTCCATTCTGTCCAACTCTTCACCTGGGTGTGTACATTCCTGCATCATTTCATAATTTATTTAACTGAAGCTACAATAGCAGCCAAACAAAGCAATAAAACAATTTAAGTAGGCTACTAAACCTTACTTAGTAATGACCCACAAAGAAACTCACCCATTCATAGCGAACTTGGGAGAAACTAGTCCTGCCTGTGATGTGATTCAATGTTGATTGTGCCCTATTTTTCCTGTTTGTATTCGAACTTTTCTACAAATTAAACAAACAAATTAAACAAGAAGCCTTCATTAAGGTGTATGGCATTTTATGCATTGCTAATATACATGAACACTCAACTTATGCTGCAATAAATCTCAGTTTATTTACCAGTCCATCTTCCTTCTCCCACTTTTGAACCAACTCATTCCATTGGTGGAGGTTAATGCGGTCATCATTGGGGTGAAACCGCTCATCCATACCCATGTAAGGGAGGTAACAAGTATGGAGCAACTCGGACTTCCAGGACCTCCATCGTTCATGAAACCTTGCAACTACTACTTTCTTGATTTTTTCTTCCAGAGCGAACATCCTTGGATCAGACCAATCAAGGGTATCCTACATAAAATGCAAAGTTTAAATATGTGAGGCATCTTTGTGAACTTTATCAATTAAACAGACATCACCAAAATATTACTACACCTTCACTTGTTTCCACGCCATGTCTTTGTCCAGTTCAGAAAAATCCTCCCAACTCCCCACATTGATGGGAAAATTTGCAGGATCTCTAGCAATCGTCCCAATTAGAGTAGCAAACCTTCCTATCACTTTACGGTCACCATATGCCTGACCCAAGTTGTTGAAATCAATCTTTTCAGGGCCATTTACACCAAATTTGGGCTTACTTTTTCCTCTTCCTTTCTTAGCTCGCTTACTTGGCCTTGAACTGTTATCATTAGTAACATCTTCATTCATTCTATCATTCAAGTGTGCAGCCTCATTATTTGCTTCACCCGTCTCATGATACACATCTTCATCATCACTGGGAGCGCCAAAACATTGTATGATCATCTCATTACACTGGTCAATAGAGAATCCTCCACTAAAGGGTTGTTGTGTCTCATGGTCTTGACCCAAAGATGTGAACAGCTCCCCCGTTGAAGGAACAGAATAATTATTCATGATGCAACCAAACCTACAAATTAATACATTATTTTAATTAAATAGGAATATAATTTAAGTTGTGTTAGACTGTCAACATGCTGCCTTAAAAAGTATGAGCTTATAATGAGTATAAAAATTAGCTGAAATGTTGACATACCGTAGTATAAAGTTGCAGCCCAACTCTATCTCAAATGACAAGAAAAATTCATGTAGGAATTGTAGGCATGATATATAGGAATTTTGGGAATATAAAGTAAAAAATAAGAAAAAGGTAGTCAAAGCCACATGTTTGCAGAAGCAGACAAACCTACACTGCTGCAAAAATATTTGCCTCAATTAAATATTCCTTAGAGCAAATGCAGACAACTAAAAAGGTGTGGACCTTGGACCATGTCCACCCCCTCCCCCCAAAAGCATATATATTCAAGCTATCCCGTAACCAAAACCCCCAACATAACATAGTTACATTAATATATGTACACAATGAATGCAATGGAATATCTGGTAGTCCTTGTATCCCAAACTAGTTCACATACCTTGTAGAGTACAGTTGTAATTTCATTTGCTTGCGATGTCCATTGCCTCCTGATTTAGTGCAGATGTTTACAGATTTATAGTTGGAGGAAATGGGAAAATCAAGCTGGCTTGGTGACTGATGGGAATTTGCAAGGTACACAATTCGACATGAAGAATAAATTGTTAAGTTGCCTCCAGGCTTTGTTCTGCACTGATTTAATGACAAGAAAAATTCATGTAGGAATTGTAGGCATGATATATAGGAATTTTGGGAATATAAAGTAAAAAATAAGAAAAAGGTAGTCAAAGCCACATGTTTGCAGAAGCAGACAAACCTACACTGCTGCAAAAATATTTGCCTCAATTAAATATTCCTTAGAGCAAATGCAGACAACTAAAAAGGTGTGGACCTTGGACCATGTCCACCCCCTCCCCCCAAAAGCATATATATTCAAGCTATCCCGTAACCAAAACCCCCAACATAACATAGTTACATTAATATATGTACACAATGAATGCAATGGAATATCTGGTAGTCCTTGTATCCCAAACTAGTTCACATACCTTGTAGAGTACAGTTGTAATTTCATTTGCTTGCGATGTCCATTGCCTCCTGATTTAGTGCAGATGTTTACAGATTTATAGTTGGAGGAAATGGGAAAATCAAGCTGGCTTGGTGACTGATGGGAATTTGCAAGGTACACAATTCGACATGAAGAATAAATTGTTAAGTTGCCTCCAGGCTTTGTTCTGCACTGATTTAATGACAAGAAAAATTCATGTAGGAATTGTAGGCATGATATATAGGAATTTTGGGAATATAAAGTAAAAAATAAGAAAAAGGTAGTCAAAGCCACATGTGTGCAGGAGCAGACAAACCTACACTGCTGCAAAAATACTTGTCTCAATTAAATATTCCTTAGAGCAAATGCAGACAACTAAAAAGGTGTGGACCTTGGACCATGTCCACCCCCTCCCCCCAAAAGCATATATATTCAATACATCCCGTAACCAAAACCCCCAACCTAACATAGTTACATTAATATATGGACACAATGAATGCAATGGAAAGTCTTCAATTACTCTTTCTGGTGGTAGATGGAAAAATAAATATGCCACATTTAAGAGGGAAAACAGAGTACATGAGAAATCACATGTGTAACCTTGTGCTCCTTCCCTATTCATGATTGAATGGCTCAAACATACAAGGATGAAAAAAGTATAATACTTCCAGAGGACTGACTTTACTGTATAAAATATAAGTCCTCTGCAATATGACGACAGAAGATCTCTCAATCTTTTCATTTTACTAGTTTATATACAAAAAAAAAATATATTTTTTTTCAATCTTTTCTCAAGTCTCTGTAATTATTCAGATTCCCTTTTGCTTTTTAGTATTCACATGGCAAATCACTATTGACAGATTCCCTCATTTTTAACCCTAAACCCAAATTCTAATGACCATTATGCATTCACTTGAGCAAACACTTATCAGAGATAGAGAATAAAACTCCACTAGGAAAATGATCCATTCACCTGTCATCGCTCATCTCATCCAGAAGTAGGTGGAGTTCAAACTTGAGAAGAAGCTCATACCTGGGTGTTGAAATATGATCCAGACTAGCTACCAGTACATCCGCGAAAATGTCACTCCTCTACATCGACGATGCCGCTGCGATGAGGTAGGTGGAGCTGCTGATGCTTTTTCTTTTTTAATTTTCTTTGAATCTACAAGTTCTCTTTCTGTGACTCTCCTCTCAACATGATCCTTTTTTAAATTTCTTTGATTTTTATCAACTCACGTGGGCGGGATTTCAACTTTAACCATTCCTTTATTATTTTTAAGTACTAAAATAATTATGATGTGATCTATGTAACCATCCAGCAGCACTATTCCATATTGTAAATTAATCCTAAATATAAATTTATTAACATATTTAATTCATTTACTTTTCAAAGACATGTATTTAAAAAGCTGAAAGCTTCTATGTAACACTCATATCACGTTTGTCCCTTTGTAAAATGGTCTCCCCCTTCACTCATATAGCATTTGAAATTCATGACCCAAAATCTCCACTGGTCTAAAATAAAATGATCACTCACTTTCAACCATGTCTATAAATATTGTTATATACACACATACAATCTGTTCAGTGTCATTTTGTATTTTCAACTCACCCAAACACTAGTCCATCTTCCGAAGCAACAATGCCGCGGAGATCCAAACATTGCTCTCGTAAGTTGCACTTTGAAGACCACCCAAATCCCCAAAATCAACCATGTCTATCACCAGCCTCATCATCTACTGAGCCTATTCCAATTAATCCCCTTGTAGCTACAGCCAAAAAACTATATAACATCTTTATGCCTAATTATGGAGAAGCTTCTTCTTCTCTTAGGCCAAGTGCGGTTCATGGCTCGTCCTCCGTTAGGCCAAAAAAACATGCTCAAACTGCCTTTTTCAAATTCAGTAGCCCAACACGAGCATTGTACAAACCTAGCAGCGCTAAACACCTTTCCCCATCGGCACACTTACCGACTGTCAAACTTGATATTGAATGGGACTCCGATGAGGAAATACTAAGCACTGGAAATTGTCATGCAATAGCCGGAACCCCTCAAAGTCGGGCATGTTCTTCTGTGGGTGACGTTCCAACAATGTCGCCGGCATATGTGGGTCCAACAACTTTGCCACCGTCACGTTCCATTAAACCTCCTGTAGAGTATATTGATGAATGCATCGTTAGGTGTTTGAACAAGAAAAATGGTAAATACCCACCAAATAATTCATGTTAATTAAGTACCTTTTTTTTAGAAATCATGTTACTTAAGTTGAAGCATGTCTCATTAGGCTTTACATGATATTAGTGAGTCCACATTATTTGTGTGCAATATGGTTGTTCAGAATGGGGTGGCAAAGTGGCAAAGCAAACCATATTTTTGGAANGGAATGTTAAGCCCCTTAAAGATGCCAAACATTTTGCACCAGTCATAGGGATAGGGCGACTTCGTATTTCAACTTTCCCGTTGAAAGATCGTGTCATCCTACGAAACCTATGTTCCATTGGTAACCATCGGCGGTGACCTAAATAACATTGTTTTTTGCCATGTTGCAAACGTAGAGAATCGGTGTCGACGGCATAATGTGGGCATGCTTTTTTGCCCTTGGTGCTCCAACCTGACAGCATGGCATATGCTAGAAAGTCGTTGATGGTCCACAATACTGCTGCTTTCATTAAGAACATCTCTTTTTTAAATGAATCAAAGGTTGGTAACCCTGCATTCCATAAAGTCTTCAACTCTTCCACTAAAGGTTGAAGATACACATCTATATCATTTCCTGGCGATTTTGGGCCCGGAATCAGCAGTGATAACATTAGGTAAGGCTGTTTCATACAAAGCCAAGGGGGAAGATTATACACTGCCATAACGACAGGCCAAGTGCTATGAGAGATACTCATCATACCGAATGGATTAAACCCGTCACTAGCCAAACCCAGACGAACATTGCGGGGATCAAAAGAGAAGTCTGGGAATGTGCTATCAAGTTTGCACCATGCTGGAGAATCAGCCGGGTGTCTTAGAACCCCATCTTGCGATCGCCCATTTGCGTGCCATGTCATTAACTCGGCTGTATGACGACACATGTACAAACGTTGAAGTCGTGGACCTAGAGGGAAGTAGCGCAGCACCTTATTTGGGATTTTTTTATTGTTACTCTTGCTCCTGGATGCTCCTGATGTGTTTTTATTATAACGACTAGCACCACAAACAATGCATGATGTAGCAGTCGCATGTTCTTTCCAGTACAACATACAATCCTTTTCACATGCGTCAATCTTCTCATAAGTCAACCCCAAATCAGTTATGAGCTTTTTGGTATTGTAAAAACTTGAAGGTAGATTTACACCTTTAGGCATCCATGTCCTTAGTATGTCCAAAAGTTTTGTGAAAGAAATGTCGGACCAATGGTGCATACACTTAACTTGATATAGATGAACTAGGAAAGCAAGTTTTGTCCCCCCACAACCAGGGTACAACTCAGTTTCGGCATCTGCCACCAAATTGTAGAATTTGTCGACAAAGTTGGAGGGCTGAAGTGGGGGATCATCTCCCTCAGAAGAATCCACTGTAGTACCAATCCCATGTATGCTGAAGGCATCATCTAACATTGCATGCATATCACTGTCTTCAGGCAACAAGGTATCAACCACAGGGCATGTAGGCATTGGTTCCCCATGATGCTTCCATATTGCACTGACATAATCTAAATCCATCCCTTTGAACATTAAGTGTTCTTTAACAATGTGTGGGGCCTTCCAATATCGATTTAGACACAACTTACAGGGACATTTTATGTTTCCATCAAAGCTAGCTACCTCACTTGCACGGGCGATAAAACATTGTAGACCATTACTGAAGGTGTTTGATCGACGATCGGAAAACACCCATGCTTTGTCCATTACACGGAGTAGAAAATATTTCCAACTGTCCACAGACACAACATGGTTAAAAAATAATAACATTAATTTGTAACTGTTACACCAGTATTCTCATATCCACAGTTCAGAAAAACCATATTTAAATCATTTCTTACCAACAAATATATATATGTATATATTTTTTTCGGGTAATTGGTAATAGTCATGAATAATGCATGGTTTGTCTACACCATTGTAACTCTGTTCCTAAGGTATAGGTCCTAACCCATTGAGATATGATAGGTGATTATGTCCACTAAGTTTCCAAGCAATTTCACTTAGCAGTAGGAGCTACCAATCCATCAATTGTAATGTCAAGAAATTATGTTCCCAAATACAGAGGAGATAGGTCTCCCAAGTTTTTGGTTATTACTCCAAGTATGAAGGTTTGTATCACAATAATATGAGAATGGAAACCCAAAATAATTAAAAAAGATGAAATATTTGTCATCTGCGCCCATTCTAAAATTTTTCAACTTGCAGTAATAATCATGGCCCTCACAATATAAATGAATAATTTTAATATATTTTTTAAATACAATTAAAGGTTCAAACCAATTTCAACTTCATAATTTTGTTTCACATTTGATTAGAAGGTTCCCAAAGGAGGAATCAGATTGAAAATGGGTAAAGATCATGAAAAAACAGTACAGGGTCCAAAAATATCAGGCCTTCCTAAATTATTACCAAATTCAATGGATAGGGAAAAAAAAAATCAAATTTAAGAATGTAAGAAAGGAAAAATCTAGACATTACCTGGTTGCTGCAAATAATTAGGGAGGACGTTTGCCACTGGGCCACTGGTATGGTGGAAAGCTGCTCGTTGTTTTCCCCCTTCTTTCTTTTTTGATGGTGTTAATTATGGGTGAATAGATCGATGATGCTAGAAGGGCAATGAGGCAGAAAAAGAAAAACAAAACAAAAAAGAAAAATGAACAGAGATGAGGTACAATAATGTTGCTGATGTCAATTAATTAGCAATTATTGATTAAAAAAAAACTCAAAGAAGAGAGGTACGTTGGTTGGCGCCATTCTTCATTAGCAACTGACAAAAATGCCAATTAATTTCCCAAATTTAATTACCACACTAAAGCTACTGCAGAGCATCACGTGATAATTAAAAAATGCCAATAAATATTCAGCAACTTGGGAACATTGAATACCCTAATGAGCAAAATAAAAAAATAATACAATAGTGGGCCTTAATACACTGGCATTATAACAATGGCTAAATAAAGTAATAAAAAATAAGAATACTCATGTGTATTGTCAAGTCAAACGATTATTTAAGTTTCATATGTTACAAGCACTGTGGCAAAAGTGTTGGCCATATTCCCAATGCTCCACAGGCTGAGTAATTAACCATGGGGTCTGTGGTTAATACTTTAAACCCCATAGATAAACTGTGGGTTATAAAATAATAACCTATGAATCATCTTTGCTGTGGGTTATGACCTACTAATTACCACAGAGCTGTGGGTTATGACCTATTAATTACCACAGAGTTTATGCAGTAGGAAAATCACCTATGGTCTATGTCCACTTTTCTTGTAGTGGTGGTATAAATACCTAGTCTTCTAGGTCTTTTAATATAACTTGTTTTTTTAGACTGTTTCAAAATTTCAAGTCAAACTTTTAGTCTAATTTCACCTCCTTAAGTTTATTTTTCTCATATTACCCTCTTAAATTAATTCTCGTATTCCACTTTACTCACTTCAGTCAATTTTGGAAAACCCACGTACCGTTTGAAATGTTGAGCTGGCACAGGGAAAATTGTAATTTCATCCATGTTGGACCACTCACTCACCCACAGAGTCCACATGTACTCTAGAAAATGGCCCCCCTCAGCGTTTCCCACCCTACCCTACTAATTTTCCTTCCATTCCCCACTTATTTTTCCTCTCTTTCCTTTCTTATCAGCCTCTGCCATAAATAATCACCCACCCTCCCTTCTGATCACCAACACTCCCTCTCTATTCCACCCTCCCTTGCAGCCATGAGCAACATTAGTAATTGATGCTACTTAAGCCATGGAGCCATGACCTAGAATGAAGATCGAGGTTAAATCGCTTGTGCACTACCATTGTCGAATGATAGCTCAAATCTCAACATCTTATGGACAAATGCAAATCCAGGAAGAAGGTTTTATGGTTGTCCATGATTTACAAGGGTGAGTGTAATTTAAGTAAATGAACCTCTTAATAATTTTACATAATATATATATATATATTATGTAAGTGATCTTAATAATCCTAGAATTAATATTTCAAATATATAATTATATATAATTTAAACTAGAATACAAAAGTCACAATTAATTAAGCATCAATAAACAAATAACAAAAATGCAAGTTTACTTCTAAAATTTATTTAAAAACCTCAGTTATCACATATATTCATAGAAGGAATGAACCTTTATGCTTGAATCTTTATTTGGAGAAGATTTAGTTCACCATGTTTTCTTGATGGAGGAGTTTTAGTTCAAGTAAGAGTAGGTAACGTGCATTTAGACTCCGAAGGACTTTGGATTATGTTAATAAGGCCTTACGAGACTTGATAGTACAAGTCTCTGATCCATCAATGCACTTTCGTGTACTAGCACATTAATTTAGAGTTACTTTAATTGATTAGATCCATCATTCTTGCAAAGTATGGTCGCCAATCAAGAGATTGGTCGTGCTACAACTCTTTACTCATTGAGTTTATCCAATCCTCAATCCGTGTTGTGATTTTATTTATGATATAGAGCATTTTCTCACTGTGTCCCCTCTATGTGAAGTCTCATCACATAGTGTTTGAACCAATAGTTTTCTCATAGGTCAAAATATATTATAGGCTGTAATCCAATGATTAGAGTGAGTTTGAATTGAGATCGTATGATAGATATATATCCTTACGGAGCCTAGATTAGTATGTATTTAAGCTGTGACTTTAAGGCCGAGTTATTGTACTCAGACCGTCACTAAATTTAGGTCATAGCTTGACGACTAAGTAAATCCAAAGATTGAGCCTTGAGATAATTTATATCATTATCTTGATTAAAAAATGGCACGACATGGACCGATATGTATTTCGGTCAAGATTTTAGCTTAGGCCGACCTCTACATCGGCCAAATTAAGAAATAAATTAATATTTAGGTTGGTTCTTATGGTCATTTACCACATGGACAACCGTCTATGTATAACAACCCTACCTAATTGATAGCCGCAACCAAGCTATTTCAACTAAGCAGGGAAGCAGCCTATGTTGACAAGGAAGCTTCGACCGCGATCTTTAGATTTGATCCAAGATCATCATGGAAGCCCACTCAATCCCCAAGGACGATAAGCCACAACCGACGGCCTAATTGTGGACTTCCATATTCATTCAATCTTTTATCAAGGCAAGGGTCTATCCACGTTCAGAATTCAAAGCCAACAGGGAGTCCTGGTTTGAGGGAATCATATTAATTGCAAAGATCAAATGCCAAAGATTTTATCTTCAAGCCCAACTCTACTTCAAGCCCATTTTAGGAAGAGTTTTAATATTCTTGGGGACCAAGTCAATAGAAGATAAGGATCTTATCTCATCAAATATGTGAGATTAGCTAGGAGTCTGCTTTGAGGCCAAGTAATGGCTCGGCCCATTAGAGTTGCCAATGATCCCTATAAATACAAGCTAATGGAGAAGCACAAAGGAGACCAATCCTAGAATCAAGAATCAATCAACAAAAACCACACAAAATATCATTCAATTTTTTCAAGCTTCCTAGCTAGTTATGATGATTTAGTTTTTCTCTTTTGTAATAGTTCGTTCTTAATGGATTAAGGTTAATCCTAGGATTAATATCATGAACTTATTAAGGCTTTCGGTTTTAGTTTTATTTTCAAGTTGTTTGTAGATCGTTCTTGAGGAAATCTCATGGTTATCCTCAAGGATTTAGTGTTCAGAACGTTTGGTTTTTCTACAGATTTCTTAGTATTAATATGAGTGTGACATTTAATTTGCATATTGTTAGTCACATAAATTAGGTTTATTGCTTTATTTATTTTCTGTACGTAAATTAGGTTTATTGTTTTATTTATTGCTTTCGTAGTTTAGAATATTGTAAGATTTTGCATTTTACTGTTCACACTCACATTAGTTCTATTAATTCTAGAGACTACTTTCGTTTTGATTGCACTTAGTTTTATCGCTTTTAGTTTTTATTTGCACTATTTTATTTTGTTGTTATTTTCGTCAATTTCAAACCATCAACCATACTTCCATAATCACCCACCAAATCAATTTCATCCCCTTATGCCCTCACAAAAGTCTTTCCAACAAAGCAGTGAGAACCTAATTAAGGTCGAAATCCGTTCCTTCCTCGGTCACAATTGTTTGGTTCAAAGTCAGATTTACGTGCAAAATTCATAATTGTACGCTCAGTCTACGACCGCATACTGGCACAAAAAGATGCAATTTCCTGAATTGTTCCACTACCCTGTTTATCCCTCCAGAACTTCGTTGCATCGTATTCCCCCATATGTTCATCATCTGAAAGAATTCATGCATATTGGTGGGGATCCCATCATGGGCCTGATTGGACCCATATCCTCATGGTTGTTGGTATTTCTCCTTGACATGTCCAAATCCTACTTTTGAAGAATAAACACATAACTTAAATTCAGCGTAAGTGAAAAGAAGTAAAAGTAAATAATACTTAAACTTTTATTACTTAAACAAAAATTAAAATGCCAAACAAACATAAAGTCAACTAATCCAATGTTTTCAATCCTAAAACAGGTATTGAACTTGCCCTAACAATCAACCCTATCCTACAAAATCAAACACACTACTTAATCTCAATCTCAATCTCATTATCAGTCTCAAGTTCAGGTTCAGTCTTAGTATCAATCTCAAGTTCAGGTTCAGTCTCGGTCTCAGTCCCAGTCTCAGGCTTAGTCTCAATCTCAGCTTCAATCTTAGAAACCTGAGAAGCAGAAGAGACAGAGGCGTCTGCAAGAGCAACTTGAGAAGATTTTTTGTTTTTCCACTTGACTTGCTTATGCATATACCACTCCAGATAACCATGCTTTTTTTTTCAGCAAACATCTACTGTATGTCGAGTACCATTGCAATAAGTATAGAGACGAGCAGAAGGCTCAGAGGAACCAACAAGAGGAGCTGATCGAAAACTGCTCTTCTGGACAACCATGGCTGAAGCCTCAGAACTATCTTCAGTGCTCATAGTGACCTGTCGTTGTGCTTCGCGACTAACCAGTGAGTAGGATTCTTCCAGGCTTGGTAAAAGAGAAGCAGCCAGAACACGGCTGCTGACCTGATCCAAACTGTGATCAAAACCTGCAAGAAACATATAACTCGATCCTCAGCAATACTCTTCCTCTGTTTCTCAACATTAGCCGTACACTCCATATCATTAGGCCTTCAATAATCTAACTCCATGAAAATGGAGTTCAGCTCATTATAGTACTCTGTGAGAGATCGGTCACCCTAACGCAATTGAAAGGTCTTTTTCATCAATTCATAAACCTGAGACGGATCAGAAGCATCAAGATAGCTCTTCTTAACAACATCCCAAACCTCCTTCGCTGTTCCACACTGAACAAAATGAGACATGAGGTTAGGCATCATGGAGTTGATGAGCCATGACTTGACTAAAGTATCCTCAGCTTCCCACTCATCATAGGCAGGATCTGCCTCTGCAGGTGCAACCTTTCTCCCTGTAATATAGCCCTTCTTCTTTCTGTCGGCAATATGCATCTGCAGAATCTTAGACCAAATGTGATAATTTGTGCCATCCAATTTGATATGGATTGGAGAAGAAGTCTCCTAAATGGTCACAGTAGATGACACTTTATTCTCAAGGATCGGAGAGGACTTGGGGTCAAAACTAGATGATCTTCCATCAACCATGTGTGTTGCAGAAAAAGATTGCAGTTAGGGTTTTGTAGAAAACGATTGTGGCTAGGGTTTTGGAAAAGAAGTACACACAGCGGCAGCACAAAGAGAGGCTGGGGTAACTTTTCTCTGGAAAAGGTAGCAGTTATAGAAATTAGGATTTTTTTTTTCAGCAAAGAAAGTAGGTAGCGGAAATCTTTAGCCTAGCGAGATTTTTTTTTTTCTGATGGTACTATAGCGTCAGAGTACTGTAGTAGCGGCATTACTGCAGCAACAGAAAAAAAAAATCTTAAAGGAAAAAACCCTAGGGCTCTGATACCAAATTAGAATATGGCTGAATGATTTAATTTCATATATCAAGGTATATATATACAAGAATACAAAGACCAAATAGGATAAGTCAACTATACAGATATGACATTAACTCCTAGCTAAATAAGGAAAACCTATATACACGCTAACTGTGAGAGAGAGAGAGAGAGAGAGAGAGAGAGAGAGAGTTGGGCTTGGTGAGAACATAATGACAAATTTTGGTCATTCACATAACCATTTATAACAATGATGATTTAATCTTGAGTCCATTAATATATAGGCAATGAATGAAATTTCGTTTTTTTGAGTCACCGAGATTTTATCAAATACCCCACTATATTTCGTAATTCTTTCGGCGAATTTGACAAAATTTCTGTGAATTTGGTGAAATTTCGAGTTTTATTTACTGGGTTTAGGGGAAGAAGGGCTGGGTTTAGGGGGAGAGGGGCGGGGAGGGGCTGGGTTTAGGGGGAAAGGGGCACGGAGGGGCTGGGTTTAGGGGAGAAGGGCGAGGAAGGGCTGGATGATGGGGGTGTGTCGGGGATGGGCTGGGTTGAGGGGGAGAAAGGCGGGGGGAGGGGTTGGTGCTGGGTAGGAAGATGATGGGTGTGAGAGAGAAAACTGTGGAGGAAGAGGACGAGAGAGAGAGTCACAGGCAAAGAGGAAAAATGAAGGGAAAAAAAAAAACTTACCTTACAGTAAGGTCTTGGCGATGAACAGAGGAATGACTGAAGGGGAGAATGAAAACTTTGATTGTAATATTATATATGAATAGGGTACAGTTCTCAGCCTCTCACAATAGGCTAAAGTGATAAGATTGCCACAATAATTGTTGTAAATTAATATAACAAAATAATTTGGCTTTTGATTAACCAACGAATATCCTGTTTCTTAGAAGTTGGAACCAACAACATTAAGAAAATTAAGTTTTGGATCTTAAAAGGAAAAGCAAGGAAAGAAAAAAAAAAAAA
>QANW01006537.1:305442-450067 GCA_003254865.1 Dryas drummondii
TTTTTTTTTTTTTTTTTTTTTTTCAGAACTTTACAAGCTAGAATAATCTGGAAAATATCCCAACTAAAGAAATCCTACTGTGTTGTTTGCTAACTATCGTTTCTCTATAATAGAAAATTAAAAAAACTGACATGTTTTGTGCTTCTTTGAATTTGTGACCTATTGTACTCTGAAGTACCCCTGACATACGGAAAAAATAAAAGTACACCTGATATAATAAATACAAGTTCTAAATTATTATTTGAATTTAAAATCATTTAAGCATGAATAGATTCTGATTCTGGTCACTCTTTCCTTTTCAATAGCTCATTTTACTTTCCTTTTTAAAAGATATACAATGGTCTCCATCTGATTCAATATTCTCACAAGTGATGATTTTGCAGCAATGATGACACTATATTTGGCCGTGTAAGTCTTGGTAGTGCTGATGAATTATGGTCTTCTTCTAGAGATGCAACTAATAGTCCAATCAAAGCCTTTCCTTCATCTTCAGACTCACCAAGTTTCGGGTCAGGAGCAGTAAGGAATGCACCTGAGCATTTGGAAGTTAGAACAGAATATGTGCAGCAAGATGACCAGTCAATTACCCTTGGCTGTGGGAAGACGAATTATTCTGGATCTCATGGTCTGCAGAATTCACATTCAACTCTTGATCATGTAGAAAATGCTGGGGGTAAAAGTAATCCCATGGAGAAGGAGCAGGTACTATGAGTTAATTGCGACATGGATCAGTTTGTTGCACATTTATGTTTTCACTTAAGTAAAACCAAAAGATCTCATACTTTTTATTTGACTTCAACAGACAAGTTTAGACATGGGAAAGACCACTGTAACAAATTCTCACCCGGCTTCTGCGACTTCTTCTTCCCCAAATGAAATTTCTGATAAGGTACTATTGCTCTCTCTCTCTCTCTCTCTCTCTCTCTGAAAGGTCTAGGTTCAATGATGATGCAAAGAGTCTGTTTGAATACTTTATATTTTATATATAGGGCATGGGAATAATTCTAAGAAATTACTTCAAAATGTTTACATAGTGATCCATGTTGGTAATACAACTCTGTTTAGGGAGGTGGAAGAGTAATTAGTCAGTAAATTATAAAAGGGGTTGTATTCATAGCATGTGCAGATCACATTTGACAGAAAAAAAAAAATATCATCTTTAATCTAATTAGTCAATTTCATAGTATGTCAGGCTTTTCCCAGTTTTTCCTCTAGAATTCTAGGCTTCCACTAACTCAAAAGCCAAAAACTTACAATAAAGAACATACAAACATATCATAGACCATCAAGACCCTAAAACACTACAGTCTTCTAATCAGAAATAATGACAACAAAAGAATAGTCTCAAACTCGGAAAACATCAGAGCCCATAGAAAGCCCAGAATTGAACTCTCTCTGAAAAAATTACTAGCTCTTCCCCCTTAACATCATCAAATATGTAGTGAATTAACACCCTTCCCCGTGACCTTTTTCTTTGATGTATTCTAGAATTAGACAATTAGCAAACACACACAATAACAGCAACAATAAAGCAATAAAGAACACCAAGATTTGTTCTCGAGATTCGGCGAACTTTGCCTACGTCCCCGTGTGACCCTTAGAGAATCACAGCTGCACTATGTATAGAATAAGATTACAATAACTTATTGAAACCCTAGACTACCCAACTCGCAGCCGCTCTCTTCTCTCTTGCACAAATATCTCTCTTGTGTTTTTCTCTCTTGAAAAACCCCTCCCTTGAAGTCACTCACCCTTGAGTCTCTAACCCGAGTCTCCCTTTGAGTTTCTTCCCTTGAAGTCTCTTACTATTCTTTTTTTTCTATGAGACTTGCAGCAGCCTATTTATAGAGCATGGGCTTACCACTTACAATATGGATTCCTAATCCTAATAGAATTAGGTAATCTACCTATTAGCTAATTCTATTCCCTTGTACGCAAGGAAAACCCTTTAGAACTCCTTCCCACACTAGGAAAGTCACCAAACTACCCCACTGCCCAGTCTCCCTATTGCTCTCGGCCAGACCTGTAGCTTCCTCCAGAAATTTCCGACGAGACAAAAAACACAACAAAATATCCTTCTATTTTCCTCCAAAAAATAGATACCTTTCGGATAGTAGAGCAGCACAACAGACTGGGATTACTCAGCTCAAACAGGTCTTCCATAGCAGTCGCCACCACAAGGACTACGCAACAGGACAATGAAGAAGCAGGTGGTCCACTCTTTCAGCCTCACTTCTCAACATAACACACCAATGAAGAGATAGACAAAAAGAAGGTTGTCTTCGCCGAGCCATATTGCAAGTATTCACCCTCCTGTGAGAAATTATGCAAGCTAACACCCATACCTTAGTTAGTACATTTGCTTTCCAGATTACATGAGAGGGACTAAAGGGAAAAAGAGAATTGTTGTCGTCTAACTATTTAAGAAAGATTTGCAAGAGAAGACCCCCGAAGCCTCCAAACTCCAAACTCTCTTATCCTCACTAGTATTGACCAATAATACATTTTGAAGACGAGAGCAGCTGAATTAACTCCCAAACTCTTGATCTTGGGATGTGAGGTGGGTAGTTGGCCTCTAAAGTATTTAGATTTACCTCTAGGAGGCAATCTGAGAGTTGTTAGCTTTTGGGATCCAGTGGTGGAAAGGAGGTTAGAGAGGTGGAAGAAAGCTTTTTTTTTTTTGTCAAGAGGAGGATGTTTGACCCTAACTCAATTATGCAGTTTACCTATTTATTATTTGTTGGTGTTCAAAATTCCCACCAAGGTGGCTGATAAGTTAGAGAGATTATTGAGGGATTTTCTATGAGATGGAGTGGCAGAGGGGAAGAAAGATCATCTGGTTAAAAGGGACCTAGTGGCCCAGGCAAAGGAAAAAGGATGTTTAGGAGTGGGCAATTTGGTGAAGAAAAATGCTTGGAAAATGTTTGTGGAGGATTCCATTAGAAAGGGAATCCCTTTGGCATGCTGGCATTAAGAGTATATCTGGTCTTCACAAGGTATCCCTTCTTTCTCCTCTTTTTGTCAGTTTGGGGTAGGCAATGGGGAAAAGGTGATATTTTGGGAAGAGTGCTGGGTTGGGGATTTAGCTTGTTGTTCTGTTTTCCCTCATTTGTATAGGCTGTCACAATTCCACAATTTCCCAAGTGCTAGAATGTGTGTAAATTCTTCTTCTTTTCCTTTAGGGTGGGATTTTGGGTTTCAAAGAAATTTGAATGATCAGGAGTTGGGGGAGTTCAGCTGCTGTCGTGAGATGAGAATGTTTTGTTGGTAAATTCTGGGGGGGATAAGAGAGTTTAGAGATTGGAGGCTTTGGGGGTTTTCGGTTGCAAATCTTACTTGAGGCAGCTAATGGAAAATCCTGCTCTTTCTCCATTTAATCCATCTCCTGTAACCTGGAATGCCAAAGTGCCTCCCAAGGTACGGGTGATAGCTTGATTAGTCGCTCATGTGAGGGTGAATACTTGCAATATGGTTGAGCAGAGGCAACCTTTCGCTTGTCTATCCCCTCATTGGTGCGTTATGTGCAGGACTGAGGCTGAAAGTGTGGCCCACTTGTTTCTTCATTGTCTAGTTGTGTCTTCTTGTGGTGGCGATTTTCTGAGGAGGCCAATATAAATTTGGAAATTCCAGTCTCTTGTGCAGTTTTTATGGCTGAAAGGCATAAGTTTGGTTGGTGAGAAACAGAAGGATTTTTGAGGATGTTAAGGGGGAGGACTTGGGAATGTTGTGGGAGAGTCTGATTCTGGGCTTCCCTTTGGGCTTTGGTTTCTTCAGAGTTTAGAGATTATTCCTTTGCATGGATTGGAAGGCTTGTGGTGTTTTAGTTGTTGGTTTTTTTCTGCTATTGGTCTTGTTTAGCTTTTTGTTTTGCTAATTTTTTCTGTCTAAGTGGATATCTTATCCACTATGCTGTCCTTTCTGTTTTTTATAAATAAAAGTTTATTTCTTATCAAACAAATAGTTTACAGCCCATTTAAATATCGTTTGTTGAAATTATAGATATCTAGATATCTCGTTGGATATATCGAGGATATCTTCATACATGGATAGGAAATTGTGTTTTACTTGGATGTTTTCTCATTTGCTTGTTGCTTGGTTCCTTGTTGTTTTGGCTGTGCTCGTTGATTGTTTTTGCTTTAAGTGGACCGCTGGTTCACTTTGTTTGTATACCTTTCTCTATCAATATATTTTATTCAGTTTCCTATATATAAAAAAGAGAAGTACAATAAAAAAATTTCAATTAGTATGTTGAACACCTATATTTGTAATGATTAAAAACTGTGTTTTTCTTTCATTGTTTGTACATACAATCAGAAATGTCATATTCATTGTGATTATATAGATTCATGGCATAATACCTAGAATATTTTCCTTTTTCTCCATAACTCCATTTAATGTAGAAATTTTTTTATTGATTACAATTTCAAATTCAAAGCTTTAGTTTTGTATTTATTCATATCTTCCAATAGAGTTATAGTGTTTCATCCTTCATGTGCATCTTAAACAGTTGGAGGAAAAAAGCGAGGGGAAATCATTGCAAGATTTTTATAACAATTGGTCTTCATCAAGAAACCCTTCCGTACAATTTGAGAACCAATTGCCACACCTCATGGTACAATCTTCTCCTTCTTCAGTTCTCAGTCAGAAGAGACAGCTTCAAGGACCTGAGTCTTTTCTGTACAAGCATGTCTCAAATCAATTTGTGCCCCAGTCTATGTATGGGACCCTCAGTAATCCAAACCATGCTATGCCTGTGCTGTCTCATATTCATCCTGGGGAATTTAAGCATCAACGTTTGCAATCTAGTTATGAAGTTTCTCCTGGTAATTCAATCAAGTCGGCAGATACTTCTGCCAAGACTCTGACCATGACTCCTCAGGAAAAAATTGAAAGGTTAAGGAGGCGGCAGCAACTGCAGGCAATGCTTGCCATTCAGAAACAACAGCAACAACTTAGTCATCAAATCTCTTGTACCAATCAGTCTACCACTCAAAAATGTTCCCAAGAAAATCAAATTCAGAACTTTGAGACAGCTGATCTGAATGTTGAAGATCTAAGCACTCTTCCTTCTCTGGACCCAAACTCACCTATAGAACAAGATGATTCCAATACAGTTCCTGCAGCCCTTGGCTATCACTCAGCGGAGGACACAGTACTTTACAGGCTTCAAGATATAATAGCAAAGGTATGCTCAGCTTGAATGTGGATTCTTTTCCTTGTAAGCTAAACTGGACTTGGTTACAATTTCAAAACAATGTTTTACTACAGTTGGACATGAAAATAAGACTTTGCATACGAGGTAGCTTATTCAGATTGGCTCAAAGTGCAATGCAAAGGCATTCTACTAGTGATGCCAGAAGTTCCAACAAAAGTAGCAAGGATGAGCATGAAGTCATTGCGAAGGGGGAAATCAATAGTTTGAACAGGTTAATAAACTTTCCTGGTCCTTTTAAATTTGTTTCATTTTCAGGTTAGCCCAGGTGGTTATCCCTATGGTAATTGCTTGCATGGAGTGTACACCCTTAGAAACTTGGGAAAAAAATATTACTCATAAAAGTTAGAAAAGAAAAGAAGAAATATTTGTCCTAGGTTATAGAACCCAGCTAAATCCTTGATTTATATGTTCGACTAATTTTTAGTGTTTCTTGTCATGCATGAAAAATATCAATACAACTATCAGTCATGAATTTATTGATAGTTAATAATGGTGAAAACTAACAATTTAGAGAAACTAATGAGAGGTTTCCTTTGGGAGCAAACATAAAAGGATCATTTAATCAATGAGAGAGTCTTGTATGGGGCACGCCCCATACAAGATTTAGTCTTTAATCAATTGGGATCTTTTGCAAAAACCAAAGAAGAAAGATGGGTTAATTGTTAAAAAGAAATAAGTTTAACTATTAGGTTATTATTATTGTTATAATTTTAGGTTTGTCCTTTTTCCTTATTCTGGGAATGCCTATATATCCTTGCTATAATAGGTTTTACCCTAATTTTCCTCTCTTTACATTTATTGTTACATACTGTGGATCAATTTTATATCTGGGTTGGGGGTATTCTAAGAACCATTTTGTCTTATTGATTGTTTATTCACTGATTTCCATTAATCTTATGGTATTCAAGCTATGCTCGGATGCCAGATGTGGAAACAGAGACCAATCCCATAGACCGAACTGTGGCTCATTTGCTCTTCCATAGACCTTTGGAATCAGGAAAACTTTCTGATGCACCTGAATCATCTATTTCTATTAAGCTTCCAGGCGAACACAAAACAGCTGGCTTTGTGAACTTGTCGAATGGATGCTTGCCCGACAGTTCGAAGAGTAAACAGAGTTTGCCTCGCCAAGAATCTGAAAGTTGTTGCCCATTGACTGAGCCCCAGTCTGCAGACCAGTTTAGAAAGAGTGCTTGCATGGACAACTCAGAAAAACCATCCAACAATGAGTCAGTAAATGGTGAAAATATGGAGATTGAAGCCTCTCAGTGAATAAATATGAAGCTCAGAATTCTACGAGGGTAATTCCTTTGTTTATATCTTGCACATACCCATTAATAATTTAATACGTTTTCTGCACATGGCTATACGGTCTTACTGATAATGTGGAGATTTTCTTTTCACTGTCAGTCAACTACCATCCTCATCTAGTGTAGTCATGAAGCTTCAGACAATATTACCGGTGGGGGAGTATGCTAAAGCTGCTCTATAAAAACCAATTGCATGCATCCTTGCATCTTTCAAGACTATGTTCAGTATAGGTAGGTAGTTTAGTAATGTATGTCAACTGTAATCTGTCTCCTTAATGAAGGATTCGAGCCACCTATCTAGTCTTGGCAGATTGGTGGATGCCGAATTTGTTAGTTCGGCTTGTATTTATATGTTCAAGGGTTCAACTTGCAAAATTAGATCCAATGGGAAAACTGACATTGATTTAAGAAAACAAATTGACATTGTATTTATATGTTCGGCTTAGTATGGGTAAGCCATAAGAACCCGCTTCACAGCCATAGCTACTTCTAGCCCAGCTTCTCCGCATTTTTCTCTACTCTCTTTTCCATTGTCACTGTCAAATAGATCCAAGTTTCAAATCTAGTCCAATTCTCATATCGACCACCAGTCAAATCTAGTTAAATTGATTCATTAGTTTGATAGAGAAGAGAGGTGCATTATGTGTTTGAGGAAGTGGGAGACAAAAAGAACTTTCTTTGTTTCTACCCACCCACTGATTATTAGAAGAAATATGAAAGAAAAAAGTGCATATTTATTGCAGACCCACACCCAAGATCAAAACCTAGAATGTTGAGGCGAGAGATGAGTAAAAGAAATTCAAAAAAAGGAGGGAGAGAGAGAGAGAGAGAGAGAGAGAGAGAGAGAGAGAGAGAGAGAGAGAGAGTGTGTCCAAAACTACTGTTAGTGGTTTAGACCAGGGATGCTAGCCGAGCAAGAAACGAAGGGGTTTCACAATTTGTAAAGCCACAGATTCAGGTCCCTTTCACTCTCCCAAATATAAGCCATGAATTTTATCTATATAAGAGAGAAAATTCAAAAGCAGAAAGGAAGGCTAAAAGTTCTTTCAGTTGCTAAACATATTAGTCACATCCACAAAGTGTCTTTGGGATTAGTCAACTTGATGAAAAAAGTTGGAAAAAAAGATTGGAAGATGGGTCAAGAGTTCGACTCTCAAAAGATTTGTGATAAAGAATTCACTAATAACACCTGAAAATCATGCATTTGATTATGGGGTCAGTTTTAATGGAGGGAATCACTAACTGCACCAAAACTGACCCCATGGATTGACATGGTTCGTGTTATATTACACATAAAAGCACAGAGGCTGTTGAACATGATTTCCAAGAAAACATGGACAGTCATTGATAGACAACTTATAACTTTGAGGTACAAATATCATTACAAAGTAGTGTTGGAGCTTCAATTTTTTGTTTTTTGTTTTTTTTGGCCAAGGTTGGAGCTTCAATTTTTAAGTTGGCACCCAAGTGAACGAATTGTTTAATTAGCTGATCATACAGACTTTTTTGAGGAATGAAACCTGCGTATACCTCCAAGAGACCTCATTTGGACAATTGATTAGAAAATTTTGGAGCTTCTTCGTGTTAGACCTAACGTATGACATAAACTATTCGGAATAAAAACTTGTTCTTACGAAACAAGTAGAATGCAATAGAGAAAGACAACCAAAGCAACAAAAATAATCACACATACAAGACAAGGATTTGACTGGGGCTTTCAATATAGAAGACAAAGAACACAGTTCACCAATGTTTCCTCACACTCTCTCTTAATGTAAAATCACCTATGACAGCTCCCTAAAGTCTTATTTATATCACATAACTACAGTTACAATAAGATAAAAAAAAATATTGAAAAAACCACAAGTCAGAAATCACGTCTGCATCCCCGCACTAGAGCAACACTTCCCTATTTGGTATCCATTCAAAAACATAGATCCATTTTTAAAAGGGTTAATTTCAGCAGTGATCCGTCAACTATTCAACGAGTGACACTTTGGTTCTTCAACTATTTTTTTAATTTGTAGGGTCCTCGATCTTTTTCACGAGTGACACTTTAGTCCATTTTATCAAAACCGTTAAATATTCCGTCAATAAATAAAGATTTTTTTTTTCTTTTTCAGTAGTGGTCCCTTAACTATTTTAAAAGGAACACTTAATTTGGTCCTTCAATTAATTTTTTTAAGGGCAAATTACACAAAAGTACCTCAACTAACCACCCTATATCACTTGAGTACCCCAATTAAAAAAAGTTGCTCGTAGGTACCTCAATTACTGATTTTGCACATCCAGGTACCTCCGTCAACTTTTCCGTCAGGCCTGCCGTTATTTGTCTACGTGGCACACTAGAAACATGCCACGTGGATAACAAAAAAAAAATAATAAAAAAAATTTTAAAAAATGAACTAATTATTAAAAAAAAAATTAAAAAATTAAAAACTCAAAAAATAAAAAATAAAAACAATAAAAATGGAGCACTTGCAGNGAGAGAGAGTTAGAGAGAGATGAGAGGGGTCGGGTGGGTCGTCTGGTGGGTCGCCGGCGTGGTGGCTGGGGTCGCCGGCAAGGTGGCTGGGGTCGGAGGGGTGGGTGGCTGAGGTTGGGTGGGTCTCGAGGGAGGGGTGGGAGGCGGAGGGAGGGGTGCTGCAAGTGCTCCATTTTTATTGTTTTTATTTTTTATTTTTTTGAGTTTTTAATTTTTTAATTTCTTTTTAAATAATTAGTTCATTTTTTAAAATTTTTTTTATTAATTGTTTTTTTGTTATCCACGTGGCATGTTTCTAGTGTGCCACGTAGACAAATAACGGCAGGCCTGACGGAAAAGTTGACGGAGGTACCTGGATGTGCAAAATCAGTAATTGAGGTACCTACGAGCAACTTTTTTTAATTGGGGTACTCAAGTGATATATTGTGGTTAGTTGAGGTACTTTTGTGTAATTTACCCTTTTTTTAATTTCTAGGATCCTTAAACTTTTCCATTTTTTTCATTTTAGTCTATTCCCGTCGCTTTTGTTAGTATTTCGTAGGCGAGTTTCTCCTCAATAGGAGAGGATGATGCAGTGCATTAATTCAATAATTTTGTTTTAATAGTCCAAGGAGCATCTTTGGATTTATTTTCTGCTGGCTTGGTGTCTTGTAAGTTGTATTTTAATTATGTGGCTGGATTGAGACTTTAGAATGGTCATTAATTTGCTGTAGTGGGTTAGGCAGTTGTGTTTGTATTAATTTTGGTTGTTGGGCAAGTCATTTAAATACTGAGAGGCCTGGAGGTTGCAGACAGATTTTGATTTTGGAATTTTGTATTGAAGAATAGAGCTTAGCTCTTCTCTTTATTTTGTTAATTTAACCTGCAATTGCCACTTGTCAGTTTGTGGTTGTTATTGACCAATATGTGTAATTTTAAACGATGGAACCCTACTAACGTCATCAACGTGTTAGCTTGTGATTGTTATTAACTTGTATATAATTTTTAAAAATTGGACATTGCTGAAATCAGCAGTGTGTCAGCCTGTGGTTGTTATTAACTTTTATATAATTTTTAAATATTGGACATTGATGACATCAGCAACTTGTCAGCATAGTGACATGATTCATAAATTCCTTCTTGTTTGTTATTTGATTATTATTATTATTATTTCATTTTAGTCAATGCACATTATCTTTATAATCAATTTACCATTTTGATATTAAAATTTTTTTGGTGATTTTTATATAATTGGCCTTTAAAACCAAGGAGTGAAATTTCGAAAATTTCGGCGAAATTTCGCCGAATTTTTCGTTTTTCAGGGATCCCGAAAATTTATCACATTACCCTTAATTTTCGGTAATTTTTCGGCGAAATTTCGATCCCCCTCACATGCATTTCTGTAAAATTTCGTCGAAATTTTAGCGAAATTTCGTCGAAATTTCGCTGTGAACAGAAAAAAATTCACTGTGCAGCACTGCAGCCTTACCTTATCACTCGGATCTCTTCCTCTTTTCATCCACACACTCAAATCTGAACCTATTCTCTCTGTCTTCTTCTCCCCTGCGCACAAGGTTTCTCTCCCAGTGGCCTCCTGCTCCGGCGCGGCGTGACTCTTTCTCCCTCTTCACTCTGTCTTCTCCGGCGCGGCGTGACCCCCTGCAAAGGTAACATAGTTGCATGATCTGCATCACTTGCATGGTAGAATTTCTCGGTATTTTCTAAATAAATAGGACGACCCACTGTGAATCGTCAAGCGAGAATAAGAAATTATCTGTCTCTCTCTCTCCCCTCAAATACTCAAAATTTGCATTGCCTGGGCTTCGATTCTCTCTTGATACTGGGTTCTCACAGGTAGCCTCTTCTTTTTCCCTGAGATCCTGACCAATCTTCAAAGATTCATTGTTCTGATCGCATTCTCTACGTTTTGACCGTTTTGTTAAACTGGGGTTTTAAGGTTGTGTGTGGGTCTATCAGGTATTCAGGTCCGTGTATGGCATATGACCATTATCTGGCTAATTCAAGTTTTAATTTTCAATTGTAGTTACTGAACTTACTGATAGTTCTTGGGTTTTGTTTTTTCTGTTCAATTTTTGTGGGATTTTATTTTGGAGTTGATTTTAAAGTGTGTTTGGTGGTAATTGTACTTTTTGATGATGATCTGATTGCTAATTCTATTGATTTGGGGTGTATACTTTTATGGGGTTCTTGCTGATGAGCATATATATGAATTTGTTCAAACCCCTTTTGTTTATTGATTTTGGAATTTCAATATATCTGGATTAAATTCAAAGTAGAAAATCTAGTTGGGTTGGTTTCATTTTAATAATAGGTTATTCCTTTTACATTATTTTCTTATTTGAATTCTCATAGAATGGATGTTATATTTTTGAATTGTGATTTTCATAAGTTTTATCTTGATGGGTTCATAAACTAATTACAGCGTTATAGACTTATAGGAATGAAAGACAAATGATTACTGATAACCAGCTAATTAGTGATCGGTGTCTTATTATCTCCTGTGCATTAATTAGGTTGTCTTGCATTCATCAATTTTAGGACTGTAAATAATTGAACTTGTGTTTGGTTATCTTAGGAAACTTTAAGGATAAAGTTTTATTAATTGAACTTGTGTTTGGACTGTAAATATTTTTTGACAAGTATATAATAATATAATTTTGGCACTAATATATCCGAATATTGGTAATTTGTGGAATGCATGACAACATTTTCTAGTTTGATGTGAGTTTGAAGTGGGTTGTGTACTAAATTTATGGTTCTATAACAAGATTAAGAAGGCAATTAATCTTATATTCTTATCTAAGAAATGGATAATTTGTTTTATTATATTCTTTTATTTCTTAATTTATTTTTGTGAAATGATTTATTATTAATTAAGTGTTCCACAGTTATTAATGTATATTTGATTGTGATTTTGCATATTTGATTGTTATTATGATGATTGTGAATTTGTGATTGTGTATGTCTTTTGTTATTAGGTACTAATATGGACAGTGGAGGAAGAACACGTGATTCAGCTTGGGAGCATGCACTTCCAAATCCGGCTAGTAAACAAGGTTCAATATGCAAATATTGTGGCCTTGTAATGAATGGTGGTGGAGTCACAAGACTGAAATACCACCTTGCAGGTATTGATCCTGGAAGCAATGTGAAACGTTGCACTAGTGTCCCACCAGAGGTGAAACAACACATTGCAAACACCTTGGGATATAAACAACAACAAAGGAACAAGAAAGCCCAACAAATAGAAGAGATTCAAGCAGAACTTCGTGGAGAAGGTCATATAAACTTGAGTGACAGTGACGACGATGACGATGATGATTATAATGATGATATGGGGCCTGAAGAGCGAAGAAATTTTCGAGCTGCAATTCGACAATCCAAAGCAGCACAATGGGATAGGGAACACCTACATAAAGTCCCAAATAGGGGACAAGGTTCTGGGTCTAGTAGTGGTTCACAGTTGAGAAGAGGATCAAGCATGAGGGAATCACAACCAACACCCCCAGTAGCACCAAGCCTCTACAAGTCATCTAAAGCACGCCAAAAGAGTGCTAAAAATCTCTTTTCTGGAGGGTCAATCAAAGAGAAGATGCAGGGCTTGATAGCCAAGTTCTTCATCTACGAAAATGTTCCTCCTTCAAAAGCAGCATCTCATCATTTCAAAAACTTGGTGATAGGATGTCAGCAGGCAGGAGAAGGAGTGGAACCTCCATCACCCTATCAGATACGGAATGTATATTTGGAAAAGGAATTTAATGAAATGCAAGAGCATGTCAACAACTTGAAGAAGGATTGGGCAACTTATGGTTGCACAATCATGTCCGATGGTTGGACAGGTCCAACCAAGTTGTCTATTATAAACTTCATGGCATACTCAAGAGGTAAGACTATATTCCTTAAGTCCGTTGATTCTTCAAATTGCATAAAGGATGCAAGATATATATATGGGCTACTGAAGGATGTAATGGAGGAGGTTGGACCGGACAATGTTGTTCAAGTTGTCACTGACAATGGTTCCGCATATGTCGCCGCAGGGAAGAAGTTAATGAAAAAATATAATGTGTACTGGACGTCGTGTGCGGCACATTGCATTGATCTCATGTTCGAAGAGATTGGGAAGAACCAGTCGGTTGCTAAGGTGATAAAAAAGGCTCAAAAGATCACAAATTTTATTTACAACCATAATTGGTTGTTGGCAAAGATGCGTGAGATTTGTGGTGGAGATATTATTCGTCCTGGTCCCACCCGATTTGCTACCCACTATCTTGCATTGGATAGTTTGTATCGAAAGATGATTGGGTTGAAGCAATTGTTCACTTGTACTGATTGGGGCAATAGCAACTTTCGGCGAGGAGAAGCAGGACAACAGGTGGAATCCATAGTACTTGATCACTCATTTTGGCAACAGGTGCTTAAGATTTGCGGTTTGTTAGAACCTCTATACCTAGTTTTACGTGTTGTCGATACAGAGGTGTATCCTACTATGGGATCTGTTTATGAGTTGATGCGTCGTGTAAAGGAAGAATTATTACTTAAACACGGTGCACGGTGGGTGGTAAAAATCATCGATGATCGATGGTTTAAAACATTACAACACGATTTGCATGCAGCAGGTAACCTAAATATGTTTAATTTAAATTTAGTTCCGCATGTTTTTTCATTGATCTAAGTTATCTAACTTTAAATTATTGTTACTAAATATGTATTTCAATATTTATTTGATGCAGCCCACTATTTAAATCCTCGCTACCAATATAAAGAAGGCGTGGCAAATGATGGTGAACTTATTCGGGCTGTGCACAATGTATATAAAACATTGGATCCTGATTCAACAGAAGTTGCCCAATTTGGAAATGAGGTGAAAATAACTTGCCATAACACTTTAATTTACTTTGTGAAAATAACTTGCCATAACACTTTAAAAAATTTAATTGTCTTAAGTTTTATATTTTGATGGATATTGTATGATTTGTATCTAGCTAACTTATTTCAAAGATGCGAAGAGAATGTTCGGAGAGCGAGCTGCAATTGCCGCTAGATCAAAAATGTCTCCTAGTGAGTATACACCGTACTTTTATTAGTTGGATCAATTGAATGGTTGAACTTACACTCATAATTTTGTACAATTCAGGTGAATGGTGGATCATGTATGGGACTGATGCGCCTACTGTAAGAAAATTAGCCATCAAAGTTCTTTCACAAACGGCGTCATCATCCGCTTGTGAAAGAAACTGGAGCACTTTCGCTCTCATACACACCAAGCAAAGAAACAGGCTTTCATATAGTAGGTTAGAAAAGATGGTCTATTGCTACTATAATATGAAGCTTGCAATTCGAGACAAACAAGCTGAGGAAGATCGCGTCGACAACTATGATCCGCTGGATATGTTTGAAAATTGTATAGGGGATGATGATGCAGAGGAAAACCAGCTTTATCAGTGGATCAGGCCCATCCATCTAGATGATGACGCAGGCAATCCAGATCCTGATGTTGCAGCCCAAGCACGCCAAGAAGGTATCAATGTGGAAAGAGTTCTTAATGAGGAGGTGGGCCCTACTGAGAGTTTTGAGGAACTTATGCGAGGTCCAATAAATCGCAACGAAAATGTTCCCACTAATCCTTCTCGATCAGGCAACTCTGACACAGGATCAGACACACCTACCAACAGTGGAAGTAGAGGTGGTGGTGAGGGTGGTGGTGGTGGTAGAAATGAAGATAACACTGGAGATGATCAATACGATATCATTCGATTTACTGGTGAAGAAAACTACACCCATGCAACACAAAATGAGGATCATGAGAGTAGGCGTGCAGGACGGGGAATTGGTGCCATTGGAAAGGACTACAATCGCAGGAAAAGAGGTAATGTGGGTATGATACCAGAAGAAGAGGATTCGTTATCCACCACTTTTGGTTCTATGGGGGTAGCAGATGATAATTACAATTATGGGCAAAACCCTCCAATAGTCTACCCACCATATCCCTTTTACTCAGGTGAGTCTGGCAGTAGCTCTTCAAATGAGTATGGCTATGGGCAAATCCCACCACAAATACCACCTCCTGATCCATACGGTTGGCATGTTGGGAATTATATGCAAAGTTATGCTGGAGATGTATCTTGGGGTGATTATTCTTCGCAATTCACCTACTCTAGACAGGATGATACTGAAGACAGTGACAATTTTGAACCTCCTAGAAACTCTATGTGGTATTGAATACTTATTTAATTCATGATTTAAAATTGTAATATAAATAAATTTGAGGTGTAAATGTGTAATTTATATAATTACTAATTAGTGACCCATTTTTTTAACAGTATTTACCACCAGCGCACATTATATTCATCTTATATTACATAAAACTTACTATATAATTTGGTTTCTTCAATTTTTTTTATCAATACAGTAGATAATATGTTAAATAAGCATATGGTCAAGTTTCATTCAAAATTTCCGTATTTTGATAGCAATTTCCGTCGTTTTTATCTCATTTTGTCGAAATCGAAATTTTAATCGAAATTTCCTCGAAAATTTCCGTCGAAATTTCCATCGAAAATTTCCTCGAAACCGAAATTTTACTCCTTGTTTAAAACTAAAAAAAAAAAAAAATTGTAAAAACCCCCACTAACTAGAGTAATTGCCCACCAACTAATTAGGGAACTTTGGGTGAGTGGGTGAGGTAAAGATTAAGATTAGGCTAGATCTACAGTTCGATTCCCTCCAATATAACAAAAAACTAATTAGGGAACTTTTCTCACCCTTTCTCTTTCTCCATCTTCGTGTTTCTCTCTCCTCTATCTTTCTCTTTTCTCTTCTATGAATAAAATTAAATTTAACAAAATTTTGATGTCGAATAGTATAAATTTATTATTTAGTTTTTAATAGAAAATGACACTTAATTGGCATGCTCGTGAGCAGTACCAAGAATCTAGTATATAATATAGTAGTATGTATGCATAAAATATATATACAAACACACCATATTCTAATATAACAACCTTGTATATCCATAAAAATAACACTATAAACGAAAATTAAAATAAAAGCTAACTATAAAAGTATATATGTATAGAGAGTCTCAGGTGCACACGTGATACATTCACACTATTGCTGAGCACTCGGTAAAAGGCGTTGAGCACTTGGTGCTATTTTGTTAAAAACTGATCGATTCTTGTAGAAGTCGATGCTGCTTCCTCTCCCTTTTTTATCCTCTTTTTCACGAGTTCACTCCCATGGGATGTAGAATGCTTGTGATTTGCCTAAAATTTTAAAGTTAAACATTAAAATAAAAGTTGACAAACCAAATTCGAGTGCTTGGCGCTGTGAAATTTAAAACTACCGAGTACGTTGAAGCAGCCTAATATTCATAGTAAAAAAATTAAATAGGAGGATGGCAAGGATGGGTGAGGAGCGTTATTCCCATCCCTACCTCAATACGGATGGGACCCTACTGGGATTGGCTTCGTAGGAAAAATTGTCATCCATAAGGCGTAGTGTACGTACCTTAAGGCTCTAAATTGCACATGTCATGAGGGTTGAAAAGCAAATATGAACTCAACCAGGTAAGGGTGGTCATTAGAACCGAAAAATTGAAAAACCAATATGAACCACACGAATGGTTTGGTTGGTATTGGTTTTTGTAATATTTTTTAATTGAACGGTTTGAAAACCAAATCAAATCATAAATTCTGAATTGGTTACGGTTTCATTACCTCAAACCGACTATTTATATGAATTGAATATTATTTTTTACACATGACATTATATAATTGGAGCAAAGCTAATCCTTAGGTTGTATGCACCACATACAGTCATGCATAATGTTTTAAATTTACATTATAGACTCACTTTTCAAAAAATAATCAATATGTTCCGAAATTTTTGGCTTGAAAAATTATGTTGGCTTGTAAAATAATTTGGGCTTGAAAAACCAAACCAATCCAAACCGAAATTTTCGGTATAACGCACTTTCTTTTTTAGACTACGTACTACGGTTTGGTGATGGTTTGAGAAAATCTCAAACCGACCATAGCGGATCGGTGATATTTTTGACCCAAAACCAAACCGTGCCCACCCTTACTAGAGATATCTAATTTAGGTTCTAAATATTAGTTAAATTCACTTTGGTTATAAGCTCCAACTCACAAGTAATTTAATGAGCTCAGTTTGCTCAGATTGCGTTCAATCTGCAAGCTTAGCCTACAACTTAACCCCAGGAAAAAAAAATGATGCTTTCTAGATTGTATCTCTTCAAAAATCTTGATTTGCTAAGAATGGTGGTCTCTCCTCACAAATCTCCATCTAATGGTCTAAATTATACTTGGGTTGTGGTGCCAAAATATGGCTGAAACAACTCAAATACATCATAATTAAGGAGAACAATTAATTAGAAGTAGATCCAATTTTGAAGGGTCATTCAGACTAAAACCATATAGGAATTTAGATTTGTATTTAAATCCAATTTTTCAGGCTAAGGTCTAAAAAATGGACTTTTTAAAAATTTTGACTCATATTATCTCTTGAAATTAAGATAATTAATATGAATTAATTTTTAAAATTATGAAAGATAATATCCATTATGAAATTTTTAATCTTTACATTTTTTAATTTAAATATTCAAGATTATCTAGTTTTTATGTTTTATAATTTAAAATAATAAAAGATAATATCCGTTTAAATTATACAAATATCAAAAAAATGCATTAACCCACAAAATCGAAAATAATCAAATAAGTAAAAAATATATATATATAAATACATTTCAATTGTACCAATTTGGGTTGGTATATATATATATATATATATATACATATTCGATTACATGCGCATCAACGAACATATGCACATGATCCGAATACTCAGTTTCAGCTATGGATCGCTTGGCCATGCTGCTTCCTTCCTCGAGTTTTAAGGATAAATTCTCATTTTTTCACCTCATCCTCTTCTAGGGTATAAAATAGACTTGGTGGAAGCGTTATATTAGGGTTTAGCATAACATAAAAGCCGACAAACCATCGATCGATTGGTATAATTGAAATGTACTTATAAAATGTTTTTTTCGTTATTTGATTATTTTCTATTTTTTGGGCTGATGCATTTTTATTAGATTAATATAATTTAAATCCCACAATTAATTTTAGGATAATATGATAATATGCTAATATACTAATATTATATAATTAAGATAATATAAAACTAGGATAATATTATGATAATACTAGGATAATATTAAGATTTAAATATTATTAGGATAATATTAGACATTTTTTAAATTAAAATAGAGTCCATTAATTATAAGGTACTAACAAAGCAAAATATTAACCAAAATCACTCAATCTATTGTTATTAACTTGCGGACATTATATATCTACTAGCCCCCCAAAATATATCTCCCTTCCAAAAGAAACGCATCACAACCAAACCAACTACACAAACAGCCCAAAATTGATCTTTTTTTTTTTTTTTGCCAAATCGATCTCTTTCTTCAATTTTAACAAATCGACAATTGTTCATCTTCACTCACAAGTATCGTTCTGCAACTGCAAGCTTGCAACTCCAAAAAAACTGCAGTTTCAGTTCACTTTGCAGTTATTAACTGCAACTGCAAGCCTGCAGCTCCAATAAACTGCAGTTTCACTTACACTACAACTGCAAGCTTGCAACTCAAAAAAACTGCAGTTTCAGTTCATTTGCAGTTTCAGAAACTGCAGTTAGTAACTGCAATTCCAATAAACTGCAGTTTCAGTTCACTTGCAATGTTCCAGAAATTGCAGTTTCATGAGTCTACGTACCACAAGCTGTGACCATGCCCAATCGAGGAGAAGTCGGAGTGGTTAGAACAGATCTAGAAGGCTTCGATCAAGCTTGGAGCAGATCCATTAGAAGGCTTCGATCAGGCTTCGATCAAGCACATAGAGAGAGAGAGAGAGAGAGAGAGAAAGAGGAAGCCGACGACATTACTCCCCTTTCTCGCATCGATTTGTTGCAGGTGGCGGCCAACCGAGAGTAGGGAGGGTGGGTTGAGTTGGCGCCGGTGTAGGGAGCACACCGGTGGTCGCCATTTGTTGGGGGAAAGCCGGAGCAAGAAGCTTCGGTGTGGAGCAGTGTGGATCGAGAGAGAGAGAGAGAGAGAGAGAGAGAGAGAGAGAGAGAGAGAGAGAAAAAAATAACATTTTTTTTTTAATATCATAACTTACAAATGTGTCCTTGTTGTTAAATTTGAACAATAGATATAGTAGAGGTTAAATAAAATGTTTGTCATATATCCTAGAGTAATTAATTCTTAAAAATATCTAGACAATATTTTTGGACCTCAATCAAAAATTAAAAAGTATTAGGGTATGTTTGGCACACTGTATTAGACTCTGTATAGGAGTAAATAGTCCATTTTAGTTGTTTAGTGTCAACTTGTATTATTTAATTACCTGACTATGTAAACCAGACTGGGTTTTTAATACTCTCCTTACCTGACTAATTAATACAACCCACACACTCAGGATTAGATAATACACGCTTAATTATAAAGACATGGGAAAACAAAAACACGCTTGTCGGCGGCCACCATCCCGGTACCCCCTCCATCCCGTCACCTTGTCGGCGGTTAAGACCAGCAGCCCTCCACCTCTCTCTCTCTCTCTCTCTCTCACACTTGTCGGCGGTTAAGACCAGCAAACATACGAAGCCACACAGAGACGACACACGACACTGTGAGAGAGAGAGAGAGAGAGAGAGAGAGAGAGAGAGAGGTGAGCCCATTGATCCCAAATCGGGATACAATTACAATTGGGTTTCAATTTACTTTTGAATGTTTTTTCATTCAATGAATCTGAAGTGAATATGAGTTATGATCTGATTTTTCCATCTGTAGCTACTCGAATTGGTGAATTTCGCAAATATTTTGAGCTGGGTTTTGTGTTGTCACAACAATGGACCATGCTGAGCTCACCACTGAGATATGATGCAGACTTGGCGACGTCGTTTGCATCTGGATCAGCATGGGGTGAGAGGGGTGCGGGGTTTTTGGGTGAGGGTGGGTAGGGAGGGATGGAGGAGGGGGACATCAGGACATGTACTGCTGGGTTTTTAATTGGAATTAACTGCAGGGAAAAGAGAAGAAGAAGGAGAAGGATATGGATTTGTGGGATCTGCTGGGTTTCTTAGGTGTTGTATTGCTAAGTGTGGTGTTGTATGAGCAGATATCACAAACATGCAAACCAGTGATGAAGGCCTTGGGAAAGCGGGGGTCCCTCAAAGCTCTAGCAAGAGGCAAAATAGGAAATTAAAGAATGAGAAAAGTGGTGGTGATAGGATGAGTATGGTATATGGATAAAAATGGCGGTGATAAAGCACAACGAATGTTAGGTGGTGGTGGGTATTGTTAACAGATTTGTTTATCTTCTTGGCAAAAACAAAAGAAAAAAAAAATTGCTTATCATATGAATCTTGCCAAAAATAATTTGTGTCATATGAATTTTAATTTTTACTAAGTTATCAAAGAATTAAAAAAAATAGTCTGATCCGCTGCTATCCGACGGAGCACCAAACATAGTATAATTTAGTTAAATTATTTATCCAGAACAGTACCAAACGCCTGATAATATTCTGGATAAACAGTCAGTACTCTCCGGAACAGATTAATACTATCCGACAGAAATTAGTCAGTACAGTCCGACGTACCAAACGAGCCCTTAAAGTATTAGTCCAAGAGAGAAAGGAAAATTGAACCGGCCTATAAATGGCTCCAAGGAGAAATCCAAAACGGAGCTAAGAAGAAACAAAGAACCAAGGAAACTAAGGGAAACAAAGCTTAAACATGGAAAACAATAAAGTGACAAGACAGTACCACTGTGCCACAGTAGTAGCTATCAGCTTGCAAGATGTAGATGAAGATAAGGCCATGGAGAGCCAAAATTAGCAGGTCACATCCTGCTGCAATAGATCGAATGCACATATTTAATTAGGTGCATAACGTGCATGTATTAGTATTACACTATTACATAGGCCATACGCTATAGCCTTCTAGCACACATGGTTGTCATTGTTTATGTTAAAATCATCGTTAAGTTTCGGATAAGCAAATGTGAAATCATTCCATTTAGCTCTCCATATTGCACATGCTGTACTTAAGCTGTTCGTTTTTTAGAATTGTAGGGATTACATGTTTGAGAAAAAGAGATACATGAACATGAAGACCTTCCCAAACCAAACTAGTATTGAAGCAGGGCTTATAAATCTCTCTCTGCCGTCTCTCCGCGCTGTGGTGATCCACTCTTATATATAGTTCCATTCCAGGGGACACTTCCCATTTACATCTTAGCTGGAGATTCTGTTATGCTCTCAGCCTTGTTTTTTAGCCTGCAATGTTAATAGTGTTAGCAGTTATAGTCCAGCACCCCATGGATAAGTTGCAAGGGAACCCTTTTCTTTTTCAATAGAAAACAAAAATCTCTGTCCTAAAGATCATAGAATACATTTGAAGTCTTTTCTTTTTTTGGGGAACAAACTAGAAATTAAGGTTGTTATTTCTTACTGAATGTTACTTTCTTTTTGTTGTCCATCGTCATCAAGTTTGTTATTCTCAAGTTTACTGTAAACCAAAGCAGGACACCAAACTAGTTAGCTGATCTCATAGAGAAATTAATTTTCAAAAATTGGAATGATATATTATTGGGATAGCTATTTCTCTATGGCAAAATATACTCACATCTCTTTTAGTTTTGGAAGTTTGCCTAATGATTCAGGAACTGATCCTTCAAACTGGTTGTCCTCCAAATGCCTTTATCAGAATAACAAAAACCAGAATTAAAGCATTGCAGAAGAACCATGCATGGATTGCTTAAGAACAGAAAAATAATGAAGAAAGAATATTAATTAGAACTTTCTATGTAACATACAAAGTCTGCAACCCCCTCAGTGTACCCATTTCTGGGATGTTGCCTGAAAGTTTGTTCCCCCCAAGCAAACTGTGAGAAAATAATTCCATCAAAGGCATCATTTAGCAGGTGATTGATAAGAGAAGCCGGTGAACACAAATAGCATAATCAACAGTTGCATGCATGATTACTTACAGATGATTGAGGGCAGTTAAATTGGCTACACATGGTGACAATGACCCAGATAGCCCAGTGCCAGTTAAATTCCTTCACATAATAGGAAAACATTTTGAATGTGGGATCAAAATTAAATCCTCTAGGAAGCATCTTGTGAGTATATATTATGCATATATGCTTCATGAAATTCAGTGTCAAGAATTTAGTCATGCCACAAATCCAAGTGAACTTACAAAGAAGTAACTCGATAAAATTTTCCGTGAGAACATGAAACACCGGTCCATGAAGTCCCTTCAGGCAGGCAAGGATCGCCACTCCAATCGGAAGGTGGGTTGTCAAAACTTCTGTGCAACTCATGCATTGCCGTGACTAAGAAACCCCAAAGAGATCTCAATGGTTAGAACGAGCAAAGAGAAGAGGAAAGTGTTTTAACGAATAGGCTTACCATCTCTAGGGAGAGTCATTCCTCCAAGAGGCAGAACTTGCAAGATCTCACCAGCATTGATGACAGGCCCGACAGGTATGCCATTACCAGGAGTCAGGACAATCTCAGTCTGTCCCGACAGAGGCCACTGCGTTCCATAAACTGTTAAACCCTTGGTGCTGACATTGACATCGGTATAGAAGTTCTTGCCATTCACTGTAACATTAAAGACTCTCCAACTAAAGGGGCTCGGGCTCCTGTTGTCCTGGAAGTATAATGCAATGTAGTAAGTGGCACTGGGGAGTGGCACCGGCGGCCAATGGAGCTGCAGCTGCTTCCCTCGGCTAGCCGTGAAGGAATGTGAGAATATTTTTGCTGGTGGGACGTTCCAGAAATCCGAGGTTGCTACATTGGACTTGCATTTTACAACAGGGTTATTGTCCATGAATGGTTGCCATAATCGGTTGAATTTATCATCTGGAAAGCTAAGATCATATTTACATATTCAACATCAGTGTTGTTCTTTCATTACATATAATTTTGTCAGCTGATTCCAAATTTGTTAAACTAGATGACATAGCATTGGCACAAAAAAGAAACCCATATTCAAAGATGAAAATTCTATTTCCTTTTGGTATTCTCCTACCAATTACTTTGTTGATCGAGAATCATCAAATGTGACATACTGTAAACTTTTTGGATCATATTGTAAACCACGTCTCTAATAGAAGTGAAATCCACTTATGAATGAGTGTCACATCTTTTATGATGCATACACAAGAAGTTCCACCTCAACTAGAGATGTAGTTTACAATTGCACTACTCATATATATAACTAAAATAGAGCAAGGAGTAAATTAACAATGTGTGGCAAGTCCTTACCCAATTATGTCACCATCACTTCCAAAGCTACTTCTTGCCACCGTGGTAAGAGCATACTTGGTAAAATCTGTGGAGTTGTACACCGAATCATCCAAGTACTCCAGCTCAAGAGCTGAGATAAAGGGGTGGGAATCCGACCCCGTCTTGTTATTCCTTGCAAGGCACACTCTCAGTGTCTTCCCCATGGTTCGCACCACAATCTCATAATATGAGCTTAGCCCATTGGCATAGTCCTCCGTGGTATTCACCACACTCCATCTCGTCCCCTCCACAATCTGGTCAAACACCGGCGGCTCCTTCTCTCCATCATAACCCCCATAGTAGTAGGTCGTCCTCACCAGGTACTTCCCGCCTTTGATCACCGGAAACGCGTAGCAATATTTTCGAGCAGACTTGTCCGGAAAATAACGCAATGTGGTCAGTATGGGAACCAGGTTTTCCTGTTTGATGCTGCTAACATTGCCAACGGATATGAAGCCCTCATCTGTCACATAATTTAGGCTGCCTACTGTCACGTCCTTGTTGGGCGACTCTTGGGCGGCAGCACCACAGTTTAGAAGGTAACCTGCATTTATACAAGCATTTATACAAGCCTTGATCATGCTTTAGACACATCAAATTTTTTCTTGGTAACAGCAAAACCAACATTTTCACTCACTCATCGACCACAAGACCTCAAGGTAAATTCCGATATTAGAGAGACATTATATTATACTTTTTATTATAATAAAACGATGAAATTCTGAATCTATGTTCATCTTAATTAACTTGTTTCTCCGCTATTTCAAAAGTTGTCTACCATTATATATTTTGTTACAGAGTAAAGAAGATAAATCTTTATTCCTTTTCTAATTTGTTATGGGTTTTTTCTTGTCTAACATTACATTTTTTTTGTCTAATCAACTAGAGGAAATTAAAATGCTAGATTTTTTTTTTTCTTTTGGGTGAAACTGGATAAATGAACAAGAAAAACCCATTAAAAAACAAAACCCAATAGACAAAAAGAAGAAAAAGAGTTAAATTGTTAGTGGGGATGATGTGTTACACATAGACATGGTACCTACCTCTAGGGCTAGTCTGAGAGTGTGCGAGGAGAGGGATGCTGACGAGCCATAGGAGGAAGAGGCAGAGGGACATTTTGTGTCTGGGGAGGGCTTGTTGACCCAGAAAGGATGCAAAGTTGGGCAAGTTTTGTTTTCTTGGCGACATTGAGAAATGCGCGCGAAAGAGGAGGAGGTTCAGGTTGACACGTTGACGGCTCTGCTTGAAGATAGAGAGGGGGTGTTGGTAAGTTGGTAATGGAATTTGAGAACACATGGAAATGTTTGACCCTGTCAATAACATTAAATTCTCATCATATTAAGGCTCAATTACAAATACACTCATCAATTATTGATGAGGGATATTTTTGATTGGTTTATGAACAAAAAAATATTTTAAATTAATACACAAACTAATAGAAAGTTACAAAATAACAAATTCGTTACAAATTTCGTCAATAAGGACGTTAAATGCTAGTGTAAACAGTGCTGACATAGATTTTTTAAATAATGTGGACACCAAGTTTAAACCACATGGATTAATGATGTCATATTTAATATTTTTTTTACAGGTTTAAAAGTTTTGTTAGTTTTTTAAAATTTTTTAATCACTGTGACATTATTAATCCAAGTGAAGCAAATTTGGTGTCCACATAATTCAAAAAATTTATGTTATCGTTATCTAAAGTGACATTTAATTATTTTTGTTGATGGAATTCATAACGGATGTGCTATTTTGTAGCTTTCTATCAGTTAGTGGACTAATCTAAAATATTTTTTTATTCATGGATCAATTTGAAATACCCCTTAAAATTGGTGGGTGTATTTTGTAATTGAGCCTAATATTTATAAGGATTTTTTATTTCATTTTTTATAAATGTTTGCTTATTTTGTTATTGCTAGCTGCAAATATGTAACCCCTAGTTTTGATCATGACTAGATCACAGAATCATTGAAAAGATGTGGCATATACTTAGCTAGATTACATCGCTCTCTACAATGAGGTTGATGTTCTAGGAATATTGACGGTAAAATTACAGAGCTATATTTGTAAGGTGGTGAAGGAAACAGAAAAGCTGTAGCTTACCATTTTTTGTTTGGGCAAATTCAACTGTTTGCTGTGTAATATGTAGAATAATTTTAGGCAAAGCCGAAATTCAGGAACAACTATTCACATGGTGTCACGTTGGAACTAGAAACCACTGTTTGTTATATGATCATATGCAATATGCATGCATCAATTGCAGTGATTCAGAAGAATCAACATAAATGCTTAAATGCTTAAATGCATCATTTGATTTTCATTTGATTTGAGGGTTAAGTAAGGTATGGTGCTCATCATTACTTTAATTTAACTCCCTCCACAACTTTTGCCTTTTTGTGTCTTTTTATGCACTCTGTTTTCTCTAATCCATAGGTTCATCTTGCATTTCTCTTCAGCTATGGTAATATGAAACCATATTGGAGATTTTATGGCTGGGTGTCAAAACGTATTCAAGGATTCATTAACCCAAAGGAAACTGAGGCAGATGTGCAAGAGTTGGTTTATAGCTTGCTGTCCACACTCTTGTCCTATTCAGTAGCGTAGTCCTTCTTGTAACAATGTGTTCTGATTTCCATGTTTGGAACTGCTTGCAGGTGCATCTTCTTCACCTTTTAATGACAAGTCCATTTCTCAACCAAAAAAAAAGTTTGTTTGTCAGGGTTACTTTGACATATTTTAAATGTAGTTAAAGCGTGCAAAGTATATATTACAATTTTAAATTTAGCTTGGGTATCCAAAGAAATTGGTTGTTCACAAAAGCATTTTTACTGTCCATATAATCACTTCCAGAAAATTTTCTATTTTCTGACTTTTTGAAAATAGGTGAAACCCAATTTCAAACATCCCGTAGGATAGATGCATGGGCCTACACTACCAAATCATAAAGGAAAAGAGGAGTAATACAAGATTTGGGGCAAATCAATCACAAAGTTTCTTTCAAGTTTCAACCATACAATGATACAAATTTTTTTTTCTTTTTCTTTTTTTAATACAAAGAGGAATGGCGAGAGTCAAACTTAGTGCGAGTGAGTGTGAGTGCTATAATACAACTGGAGTTATATGCCCTCGTATAGAACTCAATCAATAATGCAATACAAACAAATTTTAGAAGAAAAAAATAACATAATAGAATGAATTCAGTCGATTTATGGTTCATTGATAGAAAGAACAAGTTACATGCTAATAATTAATGAAATTAAATAAAAATAAGAATTTTCTTTGAGAAAACAAAAATGACTAGGGAAAAGTAGAACACTTCCAAGTAATAAAACGAAGAACATTAATTTTCCATCGATGAAGATTACAAATACACAGAATTGGCAGCAGTACTCTTCTGGAAACAAGCGCAAGTGCCGTGATGTGCTTCAAGTTGAACTAAGTTAGCTTTCGCCATATGGATCCCTTGGCTGATAAGCACTTCACTCTTGGAAAAACAAAACCTGTCTTTGCAGGGTTTCCATTGACAAGAGAATTCTCATAAATCTCTTTGCACTCTTGTACAACCTGTTTGACATACATTTATTAAACACTCCAAGGAAAATGCATGATTTTAATTTAATCCTCCCTCACTAAATAATTTGATTTTGATACTGAATAAAAGGAGTCAGGTTGCACATACCTCCTTGGCATCTTTCCGCGGTATGCCTTCTCGCATTGCAACAAGCTTCTCAACAACCTCAGACTGCAATAGAGAGAATCAGACTACCTTGGACAAAATTTTGCAAGGGACAAACGAAAATACAGATTTAAAATACCTCAACTCCCATGACATACACAAAAGAAAGATACTGGACAACTCAATACTGTCTACAGATCTACCTAGTGGCATTCATTTATTTGCAGTAAAGAGCTCAATCATAATTAAAAATTCACATCAAACCAGAATTATTTTAGCAACAGGATATTGTTTCTTAATATTTACCGGACAGTCAGGTTGATGTTCAAGTATATTTGTGTAAATGAGTGTGAACGTATCCAGGCTCTCTGCAGAAGCAAGTTCTCTCAAATCACTCAGTATTCTGACTCTGCTTTCAACTTTCTGTAGGCAGTTTCAAGAAATAAGAATGGAAAAGCATCAGAGACGATTAATATAACATATCAACAACCACCAATAAATGCAGAACACAACTGACTTCAATAAAAAATCCATGAAAACAATATCATAGCAAAATGTAAAAACAAGGATCAACACTTACAGAAACACTTAAATACTCCCTAAAGAAGTCCATGAGGACCTCTTCATCTAATCTCATCCTTTCAATGGTCTCTTCCTTGATGTAGTTCTTCTGCAATCACAACCATCATTAACACAATTAATTGAGACAAACAAAAGATGGTATAGAAGAATTAATGCTATAGAATGTCCACCCAAACAAATAAAAATAAAAAGTGTGCTATTTGTCAGAAATAACCTGTGTTAGAAGATGGTCAACATAAACAACAACAGATTCCTCCAGGCAAGCCTCAACAAATCTCCTAAATGATCTTTCTTCAATATACCTTAATAACAGAACAGTACAACCAAGAAAGGCATAAATCCTTCAATTTAAAGTAGACACATAAAATAACAGAACCATAATTATATTAGAGCAAAATGTCAAGGAAAATACTTGGATTCTGATAGGTCAAAACCCTCTTGTCCTTACCCCAAATGTGGTCCAATGAAATAAAGACGTGTTGTTTTAAATTCTTTAAACAATATGGTCAGACCCTTATTCAGATCTAAGGACGTAGGGGTGTTTCGTTCAGAAGGAGCTTTTCTTGGTAAAAGAGAAGACGGGCATTTGGTTGGAAAAATAAGGGGCGTTTGGTTGATTGTTTCTAGAGGTTTTATGACACATTTTATTGGACCACATAAGGAGTAAGGGCAAGAGGGTTCTAACTGGTGAGGACCCAAGTACTGTCCAAATGTCAATGTCCAACCAGAACATAATTTCCTGCTCCATCCCACAATGGTGGAACTCAAGATTAATACTGTCGAAAAAAATCCATATTCAATGTTATTAATCATCGAGTATTCAAGATGGTGGTTTAACAGAAGAGAGCGGGACAGACACTTCAAAATGTATACCTCTTCAGGCTCCATACCATTAGAGCCATTTCTATAGGAGGAATACCCATTTACAATTGAGATTAAATTTTATGTTTTGCAGCATTTATATTCAAAATTATTATGCTGAAATGTTAAATGCATAGAAAAAATGAACAGGGTTTTACCGATGTCTGAAATAAAGAAACTTACATCTTCACATCTGTAAAATAATCACCAAATGTTGCAACTAGATACTCAGTAACCTGTCCTTCACACCACTCTGAAAAATGCAAGAGAAAACCAAAGTGAAATGAAGAATCTTATAAATAAGAAAAATAAATAAATTCTTTTTCAGTAAAAATAAAATATTTTATTACAAAAATTCTATCAAAAAAGTCTAATTTTCCACTGATCACATTGCCTGTAACAATAGAATCATTCATCATTAGTAATAAATATGTAGGAATACCTGTTTAGCACATGTTATTTAATTATCATCTTTTATTAGTGTTGTATATTAGCCTTTAGGGGTATTTTTCATAGTAATGTAAATATTTTTTATATAAATTTGTACATTTGCAGTACAAAGGCTGTGGACCCACAGTTGATTCCAAGAGAGATATGGCCGTTTCTCAGCATGCACCTGCTCAACGTACTACAAGTGCGTTGCCGAACGGAAGGAGCTTCACCTGCTCAGTGGGATATGGATAGGAACATCATGCTAATAGATCACCATGACGCATGACAACATCAGGTACATACCCACTACTTTTCATGTTAATACATGTCCTGCCAAAGGTACTTGAGTCCTTGATTCAGGGGGAATGATAATGACAGGTGAGTAAAAGTTGTTAACTTCTGTTACTCAAGTTCAACATTCTCTTCGCTTTCCTGGTTGATCATTCACCTCTACCCTCAGTAAGGTGACATCTCTATTTAACTTACTAATACTTTACAGCATGTTTTACATGTTCCTCACCTCACAATCAATTTATTATCTTGTCCTTTAACCAAAAATCTCAATTGTGCAGTCTTTCCTTTTTTTCCTAATTGTTGCATCTTACATGACTGAATACAAGAAGGATATTTGGCAGGGGCTATAGTGTGACAGGATACACTACCTTGGAAATTCACCACTTTCTCAGCCTACATCTGTTTTGCAAGCTTTTGTTTTACTTAGACAGAATGGTATTTCTGGTTGATTGGGGCATACCAATTTCCAGTAGGTTTGTAGTTCAGCATTAATAAAAGCTTGTAAGTCTCATAAATGCAAGTATACTGTGTGTGAATTATCTAACCATACTTGCTCTAGCTACAATTCCAAAATGCATTATTGTCCATGTGCATTTGGTTTGATTCATTCTTATCCATGGGACTTTCCCCAGTTACTGCCTTCTTTGGGCATCAATATTACGTGACTTTACTGATGATTATTCAAGGTGTACTTGAGCGTATTTGTCTAAGAAACAATATTCTAGTGTTTACCCAATTTTAACAAATAATTAAGACTCAATTTAACACTGCTGTTCATGGTATTTGACCAGACTAGTCTCTACAGTTCAAAAGGGAAAAACAAAGACAAAATGAGACAGTAAGATATAAGTCCTATGACCACGTAATATACTACGCAATTGTAATAGAAAATAGACTATAAAAGCATATCTTCAGTTTGTTACTGTGATAAACTGAGTCCCACATTGGGTATGGGGGATAGGGACATGTAGGGTAGTTAAGGCTTATGAATCCAAATATCAACTTGGGCTAGCACTTCTAGAGGAAGTCTAGGATTTTTACAAAGGGTATCACAGCAACCCAGCTCACCGCCCATGTCAAATATATGGGTCATGGTTATGACGGCAGCTCCCTTCTGATGAGGGATAGGGCGTTGCCACCCCTACTCTACAGGGTAACGTGGATCTCGTAGGCAGGTAAGGGTTGTGTCCCATATCGGAAAGGCTCGTCTACTGGTATGTCTAACATGTGCTTCCCCTACAGTACGAGATAACATGGATTTGTGGGCAGATAATGATTCTGTAGCACATAGGAAAGGCTCTCCCATTAGTATGTGTGCTAGGTGTGATTCCCCTATTGGCGAGGACGCTAGGGATTAAAGGAGGGGAGATTATGATACACCTAAATCCACATCGGCTATGAGCTGAGGAGATCTAGGACTTTTGGATGAGGCCTTAGATTGTTACAGTTACAACTTCCAACCAGGATATGCAGACTAAACCAACACCAGACATAAAAGAACCAATTTTGTGCAGTATTGTAGATAATCAACAACTTTCATACTTAATGCATGACAAATTATTCAGGCCAAATGAAAAAAACACAAAAAATTACTACTTGCAAAAGCAACAAAAAGCACATGCAAGCGCATGCACAGACACATGGAGGGAGAGAGGGAGGGATGGAGAGAGAGAGAGAGAGAGAGAGAGAGAGAGAGAGAGAGAGAGAGATACAAATATGATTATTCAATAAAAATTACCATGATACTGTAAGTAAATTACCTTACCCTTCTGATATAGCTTGATAAGTAAATCCTGCACTCCTGGATCTTCAAAGATAACACTGACGGTTTGATGCACTGCTTCCTGTTATCAATGAGGAATTTAAATGAGTTCTGGTGATCAACACAACATTCATCATTTATGCTACCACACCGCTAGCTATCAAATGACATACGAAGATAATAATTGGCAACATTCCATACTTATATATACCCAGAAAACATACATTTGTTCATGCGAGTGTCTATTACACAACTATATACATAAAAATACATGTATGCCTTTAATTTCCTCATGTTAAAGTGAAGTTCTCAAACATTTCAAGGCTATTTTGGTCAATCATTATATGCGGATTTTTATTTGCAAGTCGCCATGCATATCTGTGTGATTCTCGCTGAAATTAACACAATCAATAGCGATAAAATTCCATTGTAGTCACCCAAGAAAAACAGACTCTGTGTGTGTGTGTGTGTGAGAGAGAGAGAGAGAGAGAGAGAGAGAGAGAGAGAGAGAGAGAGGGAAGGGGGGAATCCAGTCTTTCATGGTGCCTGTGTGGGTTTCATAGTTTTATTCCCTGCCAAAACTGGAATGATTTAAACCTCAAACTAACCACCAAAAGAGGTATCACCTCTAATAGAATTATATGACTATTGACAACTATAATGTTTGTGACAAAAATTTTTTTTTTCATAAAAGAATACTTTTAGCACAATTTCAGTTATGATTGTAGTCCAAGGCTCAATATACAAAAGTCTCTATGGTTGCTTTTGCACAACATGATATATTGAAATGCTAGAGCTGTTGCAGAAAATCAAGGGGCCAATACATGAACATATAAACTATTGGACAGACTAACAAAAAAAAACCAAAATCCAAGTGAAGAATTATAATTAAAACCGAAAGATAAACACTCTAATCAATCAATTGGAACATATTCCTCCAAGATATGAACAAGAATACAAAAAGGAGCAAAGACTTATAAGTCTTTGCATTTATAAGAAATATAAAATTGAAGTTCTACTAAGCCATCAAGTATACACAAAACAGAAGCAGAAGATATGTGAAACATATGGAAAAAGCAGAGACAAAATTTAGCACTAAAAAAGAAAATACACTTAAACCTTCAAAATACCTTTGCAACCTCCAGGAAACCTTTGCATGTGTCTTCAAAGTTAACCTGTAAAAATGGAAAGAAAAAATTGATGTGATCATTATGAACTCAGAATAACCCCTTCATGCCACAGTTGTGTTAACAGTATGCATATTAACTTACCCAAATACAAAGGGACTTTCTAATTACAGTGACCTACTGAGGATCTTAGTTTGGCTACAAATTTCACATTTAGTACACACCACGCAATGAACTCATTAATTGAAACCTAACAGGAACAGACTCAGGATGCAAGCTGGGGCTACTAAAAAATGCATTACTTGGACATAATAAAGTTTCAAATAGAATGATTAAAAACAAAGAAACAGAGAAATACCATATTAAAAGAATAAATAAATAAATAGAGAGATAAAAATAAAACTAAGATGGATACGGCATAACCTGCTCAGCATAGTTTTGTGGAAGAGCTTCAAGAGTGCTATTACTTAGCTCCATTGCAAGATCATAGCAGCGCAAATTGTTGTTAATCTGCATACAATTTTATAGCAAGAACCAATAGTATATTACTTTTCATCCAGTCATTAAAATACATGGACAAATACTAATGCGTAAGAGATTGACAAACCATTGCACATAAAGGTTCCAAACCAATTTCTGAAGCAGGTTCTTGAAGTCTCTCCCTTTCAGCTGCTTGAAAATCAATCATTACCTGAAGAATCACAAAGGCCAATAATGCAGAACAAGATTTGCTCAGATGCCAATTGATATAGAACAAAGAGAAAAGTCTATCAGAAATAACCTGAATAATTGCCAAAGCAATTCTGTAGAGCATGAGATCGGTGCTGTTATCACGAACAATTTGCACTTGCTCTCCTAGGATCCTGAATAAATCAACAGCAGCTGGTGTATATAGCTTCCCATCTTCTGTTTTCTTTGGTGGCTGTACCTTATCAGCCTCTAAGATATTCAAGTACCATTTCTAGAAAATATAATGTGCAAGAGTATAGTAAGATGTCAAACTTTTACACAACAATGAAATAAAATGAAGCACAAGAAAGATTATAAGTAGAATATTGTTACCCTTGTTGTTGCTTGCATTCTCTCAACATATGAATTCATGAGGGGGTCCATGGAACCACTCTCAGAACATACTTGAGCAAGAGACTCATCAACACCAAGCCCAATCAGATTTTCTTGGTATTCAACTACCCAACCAGTTACCTAGTTCCAAAGAAGAAGCAAGGATAATAAAAAATAGGAGCTAAGAAATTCATAATGTAAGATGAAACTTTAAGCGTCGTTTCTCGTTCATGATTCACATTATGAATGCTCATAAAATTCCACCTTTTATAAAGTTAAATGATGTTGATTCACCAACTTCAGGGTTGCACCCCTTGGCAACTTTCATAACAAATTTGATTTATTTGTTCCCAAAAAAGAATGAAGTGAGATTTTGGGAAAAATGAGGGGAACAAACCGTAGTCCATGGGAATATATCTCTCAAGGCTATTCATCTTTTCTAGAGTGCTGTAAATTTGTGATGAGGAGTGGGAAGAAAGTGAGACTTTGAGAGGGCAAGTGGTTGGAGGAGTCGTCGATGCAAATGAAGGTTCCCAGGTGCATCTCAAGGTTTGTAGATGTTACTCAATTTCCTTATAATTGGGATTTCGGATTCAGGATGAATCTTAATGATTTGGAGGCGCAAGAACTTGTTTTTCTGTTAGTAAAGCTGAAACAGATTCATTTGTTCCCTTGAAGGGCAGATTCAAGGGTATGGAAGTTAGAAGGATCAGGGGTGTTTTCAGGTAAATCTTACAGTACGTTTTTGTGCAATCGATTAGAAACACCTTGCAACCCTCTGTTCAGATCTGGAAGTTGAAAGTTCCCCCAAAAGTTAAAAGTTTTTAATTGGTTAGTGGCTCATGGGAGGGTCAACACAAGTGATCAGCTTCAAAAGAGTCGGGCTTATGTCTGTTTTCCTCCTCATTGGCGGAGGCAGAGACTGCAGAGCATGCTTTTCTCCTCCGTCTATATTCTTTACAACTCTGGTGGAAGTTGTTTAGGGAGACTAAAAAAAGCTGGGTCGTTCCAAAAGGGTGTGTTGTGCTGTTGAGCCTCAGTTCAAGGTTTTAGGCAAGGGAAAGAAAGCTAAGACTTTATGGGGGGTGTTCAGTGATGGCTGGTTTTTGGGTTATTTGGGTGGAACGTAATACAAGAATTTTTGAGAATTACAATGAGGTTGGGGTGGATGAACTCCCTGGATCAAGTCAGATTCTGGTCAACCTTGTGAGCATCAGTAACTGCAGAGTTTAGAGAGATTCGTTTTCAAATATTTTGCTAGATGGGCTGGCTGTGGTGAAGTGAAGTTTGTTGATATGTTATCTGTGAATCTGGTTGTTTTGGTATCTTGTTCTATTCGTAATAGACTAGAGTGTCATGCAGTTTACTGTTTTGTTGTAACTAGTCAGTGGATTCCTTATACTTGTGTTTTTACATATCTTTTGAGTTAATAAATATGTCCCTTTGTGACTTCTTGGCTTTGGGTTATATCCAAAAGATTAACAGGTCCCATGTTTGACTGGCAGTGAGAGGAAAATGTGAGAGAGGGTTCTTTGTAAAAACAAATATCTCTTTCCCCACGAAAAAAAAAAATATAAGTGGTAAAAGTGTTCTACTTTTCTTATCATAAACATGTTTCCAAGCAACAGCACTGCCAAAAATTAAATTCCGTGGAACAGTTACCTTGAAAACTTACAATATGTCACCAGTCAACCAGATATTGTTTATATTTAGTATAACGCACAAGGATGTTAAGAAAAACTTGAGCAATAAGGAAAGGAACCTTTAAAATCTCTATGTTCGTCATTTCATTTGCCCTGTCACTGAGTAATCTAAGCATCTGAACAAATCTCTCAGTATATAGGTTGACCATGAGTTGGAATATTTCATATCTGCCAGCATGAAAATCTTCCATCAAATTAAATAAAACATTTATTCAAGATAATTTTTCTAAACTAAATGCTTTCCAAATTAATTTAAGTATGTGCACAAGTGTTCAGGCATGCACCCACTTTTTAGAATGTTCCTAACCCTAAATCAATTATGTAAACTTGAAATACATCCTTAATCCATTCCCCAGCATTATTAATCCTTTTCAGGTATAGTAGTAATCTAACAAATTAGATTGTACTTTTTGGGGGCTTGTAGCGCCAGTGGTAGAGATCATTTACACCAAAGGCCAGAGTTTGATTCCCCCTCCCCCTTTGGCCTCCTTTCTATAATTTAAAAAAAAAAAAAATGAGAATGTTCTTTAACAATTAATTCATTCATGCAGCAATAGAGAGTCAACCTTATAATTATTGCAGTTCTAGATAGCAAAAGACAAGTGTGTGCCTTTATATGATTTCTCCTATTTCCCAGTTGAAAGTTATATTTAGGGCTTAGTACATGATCCATAGAACCCATGCTAGAGAGGCATTAAGCTGCTTGTATACAAGTGAAACCAAGTAGAGATACAACAAGCAATACAACCATTCCTTTTTATTTCCTCTCCTGAAAAACTGTAAAACCCTTTATTCCCCTTATTAGTGTTGAAGCAGAAGTTGGTTTTCACCATAATTTACCGAGTGACTCAAACATTACCATTCTTTTAGCCATGAGCTTGATAAAAAATATATGTATATAATCCAAAACTTAAAAAAACAAAAAAACAAAAAACAAAAAACAAAAAAAACAAAAAAACAAAGACAAAACAAAACATAGCTGTGCAGAAAATAGCATTTTTCCACTTTGCAATATTTACTTCGCTCTAATTAAAGTTTTTATTTGATTGGAATTCTGATTGAAAAAGATCTAGATTTCATACAGCCTCTCTCGAGCCATCACACAAGAGTAGAATAATATTTGGAATGCTAAGTATCTTCTACACTATCTAACTGTATCTACCACCAAACCAATGAAATTCTCACTGACATCCCAAAAGGAGATTGCCAAAGTGGTAGAGATTGATTAGAACAAAAGCTGAGACTAAGTTTAAACTCTTTGGTATAACCATAATGCTTGATAAAATTTGATTGTAAGATCTACCCCTAGCCCAATCAGACCCGTAAATAAAGACACAAACAGATGTGTATTAGCTCAAAGGTCATCATAAAACCAAAGAAAATAGAAAGAGCGAACCTTGGGGGGAAACAGGGAGCCACATGGTCATATATATCTCCAAGCTCTTCTCCAATCTAAAGCATTAAAAGGAAAAAAGAAAACTGAATACAAAGATTTTAATGCTGACATCATTAAAAAAAAATAAAAGACAATAAAATCAATCAGACACAAATATGAATGAACAACATGATACTAAAGCAGATATAAATTCAACAACCATCGTGAGAAAGGAGTTAAGACCAAATCAACAACGTAATTAGCTGTCATACATATGTTAAGGTCGAAAAGGATAATGGGTTAACGATTTGGGGTGTAGAAACCATTTAGGGCTAAGGTTTTAGGTTTTAACTCTAGAGTTGCAGGCCCAAAACCCGAGGGTAATAACCTAAGCCCTAAATGAGAATGTTTTGACAAACAAATTTAATTGTCACCCTAATGGCATTAGTATCCATAGCATTACACATCCAATCGTCTGTTTAAGAAGAAGGATCATCATATATATATATATATATAGGGATTAACAACATTTTGATCCCCAAACTATTACACTTATATCAATTTGGTCCCCAAACTTCTAATTTGGAAAATTATGGACCCTGACTTTTTCAATTTTGCCAATTGAGGTTATTCCGTCAATTTACACATTTTTCATCCAAACTTAGCAGGAAATGAAGAAGAGAAAAAGGGTGCATTAGGGAAAAAGGGTAAGATATAAATGGAAGGGACCATTTTGCCCTAAAAAAGACCCCACGTGATTGGCACATGGTGCTATGTAAACGGAAATTTGGAAAAATGTGTAAATTGACAGAATACCCTCAATTGACAAAATTGAAAAATCCAAAGTCCTTAATTTTCCAAATTAGAAGCCTATGGACCAAACTGATACAAGTGTAATAGTCTGGGGACCAAAATGGCATTAATCCCATATATATATATATACACACATGGTTTAATTACACTTTGCACCCTTGAAGTTTGAGCAAAATTTCACATTGGACCCTAATTTTCAAAACGTTGCAATGTTAAACCTACCGTTTGGAAAACATTGCAATGTTTGCCCTCCATTAGTTTGGCCGTCAGTTTAGATTTTTTATTTTTTTTCCTACGTGGCAATGTGGATCCCAATTTTAGGATAATGTGGAGACCAACTTTGTGCCACAGTCATGTGGGTCCCAATTCTAAAATTTAAAATCATTCAAAAAATAGATTAAAAAAAAAAGTTAGGGGCGATGGCACCCCCAACCCCTCTCTGAATTTGAGAAGAAGGTTTCAGATTCACTCTCTAGTGGTGGGTGGGTCTTGTTAGCACAGTCCCACATTGCTTGGGTACCTCCGAAATATATACTTTATAAGCACATGGACACCATTTCCTTGTAAGCCGGTTTAAAGGATAAGTTTTACCCAAGGGTTTAACATGGTATCATAGGTGTACCATAGGGACAGGTCAAGTTCGTATCTCTAGCCCTGCATAGAGAGGGACTATCCAATGACTCCAGCCCCAGCACTAAGGAGGAGTGTTTGCAAAGTCCCACATCGCCTGGGTACCTTTGAAGTATATAGTATATTAAGCACATGGGCACCCTTTCCTTGTAAGCCGGTTTTCAAGAATAAGTTCTACCCATAGGTTTAACTGATCTCGCTGATTCAGTTTGGCCAATATCCAGAAAATACATTTAAGCCCTGGACTTTAGATTAACCAAACAAATGCGAGCAATTATTACTTTCTAAAGAAAAGATGTGCATCATATTGTCCAAATCAAGGCCTTCTAAAGGTATAGTTAATACGCTTATTGGGCTTCATTTCTTTTCCTTCTCCGTTCTAAGTCCAAGTGAGAAATTTTATTTGGTGTTTATTTACTTAACTTTCCATTTTTACAATCTTCTAGAATCTTCCAAAAGTTAGGCATGAGGTACCTAATTGAGAATTCAGGTCAAATATATAGGAATTCAAATTTACCCTAAGGAGATAAGCTACCTACCATGTCCATCAATGCATCAAAAATTGCACAATAAAGTCAAGAAACTATTTGCTACTATGATAGATTGGGATAAATTTTCAAATAAAGCCTAAAATTCAAATAAGTTCTTGTCAGAGGCGCACAATGCATTTAACAAACATATCATATACTTACCATAGATATACCACTGTATGGCATTTACTAGTTTAATTGATGCATTAACTATTGGTTCAACAATTCCTAAACTTTCATTCCAAAATTTCCAGCCTTTAAGAAAATTACAGTTGCTTCTGTAATTTTTACAAATATTTCCACCAACATCAACATTTTCATCCTCAATTTCAAACCACACAAAAATTGACGAAAGGTTTGTCATATTGTCAAGGTTAATAGTTAATTGTGCATACCGTTCGAGCTTCCTCTAATGCGGCCTTAAGATCCTCGACAACGAGCTGTACCACAAATTACAGTAATAAGATATCGTAAACAAGAATCACCATATTTTTCTTTATTATTACGTGGAAAAATGATTAATTCAAACATACCTCCATCAGTAGCTTGTTAAATCGTCCTTCAACAGTCTTCCTTATTTGCTCATAGCATTTGTCCTTATAGCCTTTGCCTTGAACATTCAATTTCTGCTGTGTAAGGTTTCTTGAAGAAGCCATTGCTGTTGTAGACTTTCTGCAGGCCATAATTCAAAATGAATCCAACTATGATGCCTTGATGTGAAAAATGGTATGAAATTCATACATAATAAATCAGATGTTAACAACATTATATTAAAGACCATATTGTGAAGACAATCAAACACCAAGGAGGGAGATAATCCATAAAATTGAAAATCACTTTAAAGCATTTACTTGGTAGTTCTACGGGGATTTGCAATTGATGCCATGGCACCACCTCCCTCTGCCTCTGCTGCTTCTTCAGCAAGTTGTTGGTCAAGGATTTCTTGCATTTCAACAACCCTGAAAAGGGCAAACATAAAAGAAGACCAAAATGGTTATGAACTACTGGATTAGAATAAGGGTAAACTGAACGGAGAATAATGAAAACTCAAAACATTGCCATGTAAACTCTCACTGAAATAATCGTTTAAGATTCACAATATGAAGCCCACACGTTCATTAACTTAAAATTTGAATTCAGGGATACGACAAAAGACAAAAAGGCCTCTAATTTAACCAAAAATATTGCCTCATATAGAATAAGGTACCAGAAGCAGAAAAGTTTCAAAGCCAAGGAAACAGGAGTAAGCGTTGTTGAGTTGACATAAGTGAGCATCGTTGGCAAGGATTGAGTAGGCCTTGACTAGACTCAACTATGTTTAAAAAAAAATTTGAAAAAAGAATAATTGTGCACAGAGAACGTGATTAATTTTCCATAATTTTTAATCAAGGATCTTTGAAATCATAGGCCAAACCAGAATGTGAAGATGTAAATAAAAGTTAAATTGTCTTAAAGGAAAAATGGAAGTATACAGAAGATCATCATATAACAAGAGAACTGCAGAAAATGTTTCCCATAAACATACCTTAAAGCACGAACCAAGGTTTGTGGGCTGCAATTTAGAAATGAAAAAATGAGCATTAGAAGGATCAGAGCATATTTCAAACACATAATAAGGTTAAAGGATGCTTCAATGCATTTAGTTATATGAAGCAAATATACATAAAGAAAGAAAGACTGCAAGAAAAGTGTGAATAAGGGCATTAAAATTTTCAATGCCAAAGCCAAACCAAGGGTTTAAATTTCGAAGTTTTCGGCGAAATTTCGCCGAAAATTTCGTTTTTTAGGGGTTCCGAAATTTTAACACGGATTCGACTAAATTTCGGAAAATTTCGGCGAAATTTCGAAACAACCCAGAAAGTCAGAAACCCAGCCGCCTCAAGAGGGGCGGCGGCAGGGGGTGGCCGGGGGGCGCGGCGATCTTGGGCGCGGCAGGGGGGAACGCGGCAGGCGGCGCGGCAGGTGGTGGGTCGAGAGTGAGAAGGCCGTAGGTGGAGGAGGTGAGGGAGACGATGTGGTGACTCAGTGCTGAGCTGCCGAGTTGGGTGAACTCGTCGTCATGGTTGAAGAGATTGGAAGATACGCAGCCCATGTTCTCGTGCTCTGGTTTCGTTTCTCGAAGTGTGTGAGCTCAAAGTGAAAGAGTGAGAGTGAAGACAANATTGTTTTTAAACCCTAAACCAATAAATTCTAATACCTTTTTATATAAAAAATAATTAAAAATATCCTAAAGGACCTAAACCCTAATATTCTATACGATATCTTAAATAATATAGAGTATAGATTATAAAGTATATAGAATTTAGTGTATATATTATAGAGTATAAATAATATATTAATTTTATTTATTCATTATACTAATTTTATTTTATAGTATTTGTCTCCAGCGCGCATTATATTCATCACATATCACATGAAACCTACCATATAATTTGATTTTTTTCAATGTTTTTTATCAATGTAGTAGATAATATGTTAAATAAACATATTGTGAAGTTTCATTCAAAATTTCCGTATTTTGATAATAATTTCCATCCTTTCCGTCGAATTTTTGTCGAAATTTAAAAATCATCGAAATTTCCGTCGAAATTTCCATCGAAATTTCCTCGAAACCCGAAATTTTATTCCTTGTGCCAAACAATGAAATATCATAAAATTTACTAATATTGATCCACCAATTTTCAGTAACCATTAAGTTTGCAAGCTATCTGTAAATTACGTTCAATACAATTTGCATGCTTTTCTAATTCAAATTTTTTACTTATGAAGAAAAAAATGTTAGTTAGTTCATATTAATTCTCATTCCTATTGTACTTTTGTCCATAATTTTAATCAACAAAAGGGAACACCTTCCCTCCTTTGTACGCATTGAAAATATGATGTAGTAGCAACAGTTTGGTTAGAAAAGAAAGATCCCCTTTCGAAAACTACACTTTTGCTCCAAGTCATACACTAAGGGCTTTTCAATCCAAAAGAAGCACTCGTGCTAGTGTAAGATTGGGTCAATAAAAATAATATTATAAATAAATAAATCATAGAGTCAATCTAAGAGGTTTTAAAAAAAAAAACAAAAACAAAAACAAAAACAAAAAAAGCAAATTTTATAAATTCCTTAACAAAGTATAGATGCAGTGGACAAGATGTCCACCAAAGATTACAAACACAAACAACACAGAGAAATAATCCCCCTCAACAGATCGGTACTAACAGCTCTAAATCTGAACTCCTAAAAATGTATAAAGAAACAGCCGGAATTTTAACTGCTTTACAGATGCCTAGAGGAACAATCACACTATTAAACAATTATTCATTGTAAAAACAATACCTTTCTTTGGAAAGATTATAGAAGTTGGAAATGTGGGCCCATAATGTCTTCTCAAATGTATCCCAGGTCCTATCAACATCTTCAAAATATTCTCTAAGATGCACCAAACAATAAAAAAGTAATTAATAAAAGAAATAAGTCATTAAGGCTCAAATCACAAATTGTGGTTGATATAATTTAGCTTCTTGCAAATACTGATTGATATTATCATATTCTTTCATTCACTAAGGGTTAGAAAACCAGAATAACCTCAAAAGGGAATTATGGAGGGCTGACAAGTAATTACAGCTCGTCATAGGTATTGAGCTTGCTATAAGAACTATAAATGCCACAATGAACTAAAAAATAAGATACAGACCTTAGCCTGCCAACCTCTTCCTTGTGTGATGATGCAGCTGCTAATGCAAACCTCCGCTTTCCATCAAGAGCTGTTAACCTCTGTAACAAATAAAGGATTAAAATTAAAAACTTCAAGCATAAAGATACAATGTAATATGTAAATTTGGTGAGATTTATTTTTATTAATGAATAAGTCAATTTATTGATTACAAAAAATGGGGCTGCGACCAAGATAAAGCATAAGCATAAGAGATTAGCACAAAAAAGACAAGAGTATAAGACCCTAATAATTGCCAGACTTGTTTTACCTCATAAGTATTAATGAGTTCTTTATCATCACTCAAAGAATCCCGTGCCTCAGCTGCTTCAACAGAAATGGACATCATACCCTCAACATCCTATCAAAGATCAAGATATTAGCTTTTGAGCAACCATAGAACAAAGCAAGAGATCACCAAATCAATAAAGCTTCACACATCTAGATTTACACCTTATAAAAGCATTTTTGAACAAAATCAACATAAATTAACAGCCGCCTTCTGGTACAATGGTTTCCCATTTACTTCTAATGAGTCACAGTAAGAAGTCTACGGATGCTGCATCTGCACTGACAACCTTTGGTACAACACAAGAGAGAAAGGGGATATGACGAGAAATCAGAAAATTAAGTTGTTTGTGTCATACACATTGCAGGCACACACACAGAATGATCATGACTAACAAATTTATGTACATAAGGAAAAGCTCACCGACCTTCAGGGTTGTATTCAAGTTATTCCTTGCATTGCTAAGGAGCTTTATCTGATCATGGTTTTCAATCAATGTTTGGCATTCTTGACATAGCCTGATGCACAAAACAATCATATCAACCAAAAATGGTGAACAGATCAACATTGCGCATTAGCTTACGCATAGCATGTAACATTCAGCAACAATCTTCCTTTAACTCATAAAACCATTAGAATTTCCCATGAACAACATACTTTTCAATAGAAACAAAGTTTTCACGGAGTCCATTTATAGTCTTTTGAGATAAAGACAGTGATTCCAGCCCAGCTTGTGCTTGTTCAACCTGCAGGGAAAAGCAGTGCCTTGTAAGACGCATGTCATACTAGTTAATGTGCCCAGCTTTCTCAACTCCATAAATGTATCATATAAGAGTCAACATACTGTCAACAGGAACCATTGTACTAAGTTGTGCATGTACCTGCTCAGCAACCATTGTACTAAGTTGTGCATCATTTGCCTGACAATACAGTAAAATAGTAACTTTCAAAAGGCAACTTGATTATGAAAGAATTCCAATATGAGAAAAGGTAATGCCACTGATCAAAGAACACACACACACATCATGATCACTGCATGGTTGTGCTTCAGTAGAAGCAGCTACCAGAAAGAAAAAAAAATTAATGCTTACAGCACCAACTGACCCCCCACCTAGATGCAAACATAAATTAACTTTAAAATTCAACAACAAACGCTACGGGCTATCTTTTATGCCTCAGCTGCTCAATCAATTTTAACTTTATTTCAATTCGACTACCATGCCAAGAATTGGTATTATGCTTTAAAATTCCAAGTGCAAATTTTATTTGTCCAAAATCTACTTTAGAGCTTATAAGGATGCATCACATCGTGGAGACAACTTGTTGACCATAAAAACTTGGGCAATCTCCTACTAATGGAACATATTGCATGAACTCATATTCATCAGCCACATACCTTTCCCCTACTTCTACAAACACTGTTTTAGAGACTTCTTTATTTTGGAAAATAGAGGCCCTTATAAATGGTTTCACAGCCAGTCCAATTAAGAACTATAATTCTACTTTTCCTACTAAAGACATTGTAAATCTTGAGGTTGTCTTGCAAATAAAACCATCACAAGCAGTTGTTAGAAACATTGGTCTGGAGATCTTTTACATAAGTGTCACAGGCATTCCCAATTTGAAACCATTGTTCTGTTCTTTCTACTCAATGCATTATGAATCTAGCCATTTTGTAGAGACTGAAACCATGCATCAAAATGAAGATTCTCCAAAGCTCCAACAAGTCCTTGAAGAAAAAAGAAGAGCAAGGCCTATATAAGCCTATATAGACTTAAGATATCATTAAAAATTACATGATATGGAAAATCTCCATCAAATGATAAACTTCGAATCCTAAAATGCAAACCCATGTAATTTCTAATCCTAAAATCCAAACCCGATACACTGCTTGCTAAAGAAACCAAATTCAGTCAACCAATTGCTTCTCTAGAACCTCAAGCCATAACCCTCTTGGAAACCCTCTTAGTTATGTCCCACCACCTTCCCCTGTGAGATGATCCCATAAATCCCAGAAGATCAAGAATTTCCTAGGTCTCATTATCTTCAATTCTCTCACTCTAAATTGCCACAAAACTGCTTAAGGAGTGGTCTTCCAAACTAACTATGCAATTTTATGGGGGGAGGGGGACTTGCCAACACCAAAAGGCAAGGAAGATAGAACAAGACACCACTCAATGGAATGCCATAAACACAAATACAATCAAATGGACACACAAGAACAGAAATCTGCACCATATAGCTGCTACATGCATGGAACTTTATTCCGATAACTATTTTGAATCGAACATATGATTTGAATTTCCAAGTGGGTTTTTAATTGAGCTCAAAAATGAATAACAGCATAACCAATTTGGAATTCATTCCAAATACAAATAGGAATTGAGAAAAACGGAGGGACCTGTTGGCGAGCAATGTAATCGGCCTTGATGGAAGCTATAGACTGAAGGAGTTCGGGAAGAGGCAAGAGCTTGGCAACCTCACGAACTGCTGCTTCCTTGGCTTCCACACCAAGATCCTCCACCATCATCTTCTACTGGCTACGACTACAAACTGTTGGGAAAGTAAAATATGAAGAGCTAAAAATAAGCTAGAAATTGCAACGGACACGTGGCGTGGAGAAGGAATGGGAAGAGAAACAAAGGTCAACAATGGAGGCACAAATCAATGAAGAGACCCCAAATCTGTATCTTTGTTTTAGTTGAAGGGAGATGAGATTCATACCTGTGAAATTCACTGAGATAAATTTCTGAACAACTGAGAAAGAACTGGTCGTTGTACTCAATATGGAGAAGAAACGTCGAATCGGTCTTACAAACAAAGGGGAAACTGTGTTTTCTCTTTTTCTTTAAAACGATGGATCCATCGCGTGAAATTCCGAAAATTGATTTATAATTTATTTCGGAGTAGTCGTGAACTTATGATTTATGGATAATTATTTTGTTAATTTGGAGATCATAGAATTTATGTGAAAAATTTCGGGAGTAAATAAAGAAATTTGAGATCGCAGAAAAATAAAATTGATCGAAATGAGTTGATAGGATTTTATAGAATGTTTTTTGGACCTTGAAAATGATTTTGGTCATTTATTTGGATTTGAAATTATTTTGGTGGGCCATTGAAGATCAATAAAAATTAGAAAAGGTCTGACTTTGATTTTAGTCTTGTTGAAAGGTCTCGAGTTCGCGAAAACGTAGACACGAAGTATGCGTAAATCGAAGTTACGATTTGAGAGTTACGAACATGCGAACTTAGGGGCATTTTTGTAATTTCTTGTGAAAGATTTTTAAAACCCAAAATTTTTGTTTATATCTCATTTCTCTCTCTCCTTATTTCTCTCTCTATCCCCAATTCTCTCTCTTTCCCTGCGTGGAGTCACAGGGTGGGTGGAGTCGTAGTGACGCGGTGGGCGCGGGCGACAAGGGGTTAGGCAGAGTGGAGCAGTGGTTGGTTGGGGAAGGAGGGAGAGAAATAGAGAGAGACAGAGAGAGACAGAGAGATATTGGTAAGAGAAAAAAAAACTACAATAACAAACAAAAATAAGTTTTATATGAAGGGCATTATGGATATTTTACATGAAAAAATGTTAGAAATGTAACTATGTAAGTTTTGAAAAGTGAGAGTCAAAAAAAACTTATTTAATATTAAAATGGGTTATTCAATTAAATTACCCAACTTATAGGGTGCAAAGTGTAGGACCTATACAGGAATCATGTAATGGGTTTAGGAAATCCTATATACATTCATAAAATATTCAATATATAGCTTTTGAATGCTAGGATGCAAGGTGTAAATCTAGAAAATAGATAGCTTTTACCTATTGCTTTTCCTAGATTATTAAATTATTGGTTCACAAATCATTTTAAAAAAAATTTACTAGCACTAAACACACTTTAACAAGTCTATAAACTCATTTTCATGCATTGTTCATCAATTAATTAAATTTCCATTTTTGTACAAAAATTATTATGGTTGTAAATGAAGGTCTCCCCCTAAAGTCTTCCACAATAAAGTCTGAATCTGATCTTCAAACCCATTTTTTGGGTATAAAATGGGTATAGTCCAGCCATAATGGGCTGAAATGTGATCCCCATAATTTTTTGAGGCTCAAAAGCTATCCCCAATTTTGGGTATAAACTATACTCAAAACCAAATTAAATGGTTGGCTCACAAACAAATAAAAGCTGATAGAAAAGCTCATGATGTCAAGGCTGCACGCGGGTCCTACAATTAGAATAAAGGAATGGATGGTGACATGATGAGTGATTGAAAAGCAACGACTCTTGCATGAAGTTTTGACTTTGTTTTGATTTACAATTCACGGCCCAGATCAGTTAAATGTAATTTTTGAAAAAAATAATAATAATAGATATAGAAAAAATCGAAAAACATGTCAAAAAAATCTGAAAAAATTGTTTAAAAATTCACTTTAATATAACGGCTAGTACACCAAAAATTCTATATAAACCTCATTTTTCTTAGTTTTTTCTTCACATCCTTCTCTCTTCTACACCACATTTTCATCAAATTTAGTGACTTCAATATGGTTAGAGGTCTTGATTGGTCCAAAGATAAAGATATTGTTCTAGTTCAAGCTTGACTAGAAAAGTGTCCAAATTCGGAACTTGGTGCACAACAAAAAAATGACGTATTATGGGCCGAAGTTTACATTATTTTTCAGCGTAATTTGGACACACCAACGGGCAGAACGATGGGCGCAATTAGATCACGGTGGAAGGACATTGCCGCGTTTTGCAACAAATTTTATGCCTCGTTTTTTTATGCCGAAAGAAGACGTCAAAGCAGTGCGAATTCAGACGATGTGGTAAGTTTTATTTTATAAATGTATATATTTAATTGAATGTTGTATGTTTATTCCATTGTTAATACTTGATAATTTATTCATGTGTCATAATTTTTGTAGTTTGTGGACACACTTGAGATATATAAAGACAAGAACAATGGAAAAAATTTTAGCCTGCTCCACGTTTGGAAGGATTTAAAAGAATGCGTTAAGTACAAAGCTACAAATTCAACCGTGCGGGTCAGAGATCAAAAAGCACCGACCGATGACACACCGAATGATCAAGATGAAATTTGCCTTGATACAGAGGATGACCTACCATCATTGCAACCGGTAGGCCCGTCACGACCAAGGCTACTAGAAAAAAATAAAGCAAAGCGGGCCAAGGCAGTTGAACCGCACCAAATATATTCATATATTGGAGGCAATTGATGAATATAATGATATGTCACGTGTAGTTGAGGAAATGAGACATGACAGAGAAAAAGCAAGGCAAGAGACATGGCATGAGAAGCAAGAGAAAGAGCGAAGGAAGCAAGAGCAAGGGCTAGGGAAGTAAGAGAACAAGTGAAGCTTGAGAGGGCAATAGAGTGGGAGGAAGGTCAGATTATGGACAAAAACTTAACAAACATAAATGACATGCAAAGAGAGTATTGGGGATCAAAGCAAGCTGAAATAATTGCAAGAAGACGTGCACGTGGTACCTCATCCGGATACTACCCGGATATGACTGACCTCAACCAGTCATACCCAAGGTACCCTTCAAACAATTAGTGGATTTGAATTATGTTTTTATTATGTTTAAGAGTTGAATTATGTTTGGGATTTGAATTATTATGTTTAGGATTTAAATTATGTTTTTATTATGTTTGAGAGTTAAATTATGTTTAGGATTTGAATTATTATGTTTAGTATTTAAATTATGTACCGTGTATGAAATGACTATTCCCGTACTCTGCATGAAGTGACTATTCACGCACCTGCATGAAGTGACTATTCACTGACCCTACATGAAATGACTATTCACTAACCCTATTAAGTAGAACTCTCTATAAATTGTGATAACTTCGTTCATTGTATTTAATATAGTTTTATCTATTCATGATAATTTATCATCCGATCAACATTTCGATGAATCCTTTCAACTACTCATTGTCTTTGTCGTCATCTTCGAGTCCTCCAGTGATCAAGTTTGACGATTTCGACGCTAGTTATGAGAGAGTAGAGGAAGGTAGAATGCTGATGAGGCGTGTAATTATGTCTATGTGGCAATCAGTAGTTGCCCCACATCCACATCATGGTGGTACATGTTCCCGTTGGCGTTACACACGTCAGGATAGAGAAAGCGCTCACAGGAGGCTGATGCAAAATTACTTCATCCCTACACTGATAGAAGACACAGTGACATTTTGGAGACGCTTCTGTATGCATCAACCCCTATTCAACAAGATTCTGAACGATGTGTGCCTCTATGATAATTGGTTTCAATCCAGGCCAGATGCCCTCGGTAGACTTGGTTGCACACCCTATCAGAAAGTGACTGTGGCATTGAGATTGATAGCGTATGGCTAACCCCTTGATGGGGTTGCAGAACTATTAACCATTAGCCAGGGCACCATAAACGATGCACTATATAAATTATGTCGAGCCATCATCCACGTCTATGAGGAAAAGTATCTCGTAGACTTAACTTGAAGGATATGAGAAGACTCATGCGAAAGGGGCACCATAGAGGATTTCCAAGAATAATTGGAAGTTTAGACTACATGCACTGGGTGTGGCAAAATTGCCCCATGGCTGAGCAAGCTCACTATTGTGGGCACTATCATACACCAATCGTTATTTTGAAAGCAGTTGCCTCATACGACACGTGGATTTGGCATGCAAAGTTTGAATTTCCAGGTTCTAACAATGACATTACCATGCTAGACTGCTCACACCTCTTTGATTGAGAGATATCTGGAAGAGCCCACAGGGTGAAATATAGTGTGAATGATGTGGAATTTAAAATCTCATACTATCTTGCTGACGTGATTTACCCCAAGTAGGCGACTCTCGTTTCATCAATACGCAATCCGATTTTGGAACCTCACAGGTTGTTTGCGATGAAACAATAGGGCTTCCGTAAGGATGTGGAGAGGGCGTTTAGAATTTTAAAATCCCGATGGCAGATTATCAAACGACCTGCTCAATATTGGGATATAGATGATATGATTTATATAATGAAAGCGTGCATAATATTGCACAATATGATTGTCGATGATGAGCGACATCAAGATGATCTAGCCTGGCAGGGGTTTAACGTAGAAGAGGCGATTAGAAGGGCAGAAGCAGAGTATGACGGTGTGGAACCAAGCATACAAGGTGGGCTTCCATCATCTTTACCAGAGGAGAATGTCCGTCGCAATTTGATTACGAACAAGCGTGTAAATGGACACTTGAAGGAAAATTTGATTGATCGAGCACATATAGATCCAAGCGGGAGGCGCATCACATGCTTGAGGGACCAATGTTGTTTAGTTTATGTGTTTGTATTGTGAAAAGAAATAAATTGTATTGTGTTTAACATTTTTAATATTTTAATATTGGTGTCATTTTGAAGAGCTAATTACATTATTAACAATGATATAATATTCTTAATCATAAAATATTTTAAATATTTAATTAACGAACACTTAATCAATTTTAAGATTAAGTAAATGAGTTAAATATTAATATTCTCATATTTGAGCATCAACACCATTGTGTTGGTGATCCCCAAAATCTATATTTTTACACTTTTTGATACTCAAAATTGATTTGGGTATTGGGTATTTGAGGATCACCATTGTAGAAGGCCTAAATGATGATGATGACAATGCTAATGTGGTGGTAGACTGGTAGTGATGATAATGAATGTGAAGATAATCATAGCAAACTGATATTGAGCATGATATCTAATGATAAGGAGGATGAGGACAACAAAGCATCACCAAGAATCCAAGTTGTATGCAGAATTGCAAATCGTTCAGAAGTCACATTCATAGAGCAAATGGCATGAAGGTGGCACAAATTGATAACAAATGAGATAAAATAACAAAGCAAATTAATGACAATAAAGCTCTCAAAATAAAATAAAAGTATTTGTCGTGTCATCTCATGTCTCCCATTAAATAAATGGACCATGTTCATATTAGATCAAAACACAATATCCATGAAGATGACCCAAATTGTCACCCCTAGGATATAAAGATGATGCATTTCACCCCTAGGAATATATGTAAGTAAGCCACCAAAATAATCAAGGACAATACTGGGGTCACCCCTTGAGGGTACCCCAAGGTTATCCCACTTCTCAAAATTATAATTTCGGTAATGCCGACGAATGATCGAAATTGTTAACTTTTTAGATCACTATTATAGATCATTTCTGCAAAAAATCAACTCAATCGGAAATCGTTTAGTTATATAACTGTTGTCAATTAAATAGAAAAAATAACCGGTTTGGTTAAAAAATCACTCTTTAATTGGAAACTATCTATTTTTTCTTCTTAATTAACAACAGTTATATAACCAAATGATTTCTGATTGATTTGATTTTTTACAGAGATGATCTTTAATATGTTATCTAAAAAATGAACAGTTCTGATTATGTACCGGCATTGCCGAAATCAAAATTTAGGGGGGTGGAGTGACCTTGGTGTACCCCCAAGGGGTGACCCAAATACTGTCCTTAAATCAAAACCCAATTTTTATCTAGTCAAAAACCTATCTAAGATATTAACTTTTTTTTGTATGTCATCACTACATAAAGTGGCATGTAAATCTTGTAGAAGTATCAGACAACGCAACGGTAAATTTCGAGTGAACCAACAACTCCGTCACTGAAAGTAATTTTTACCACCTGCCCCTTCTCCAATCCATAGTATCGTGCAATTGCATCGGTTTCCAGCATATATGGGAGCTGGGGAAGAAATAAATTGGATAAATAATCTAATCAACCAAATTAGAACTGTAATATGCATATCAAGCAAAGATAGAAATATAGAATCCATTTTAATCAAGTCTGCAGCAGAATTTCCAACTACATTATTTTCATGTAAAACATAATACAGTCATCAAACATCTGATTGAACATGTAAAGCATTTTCTGGCCTCAAAATCTTCAAGTCCCTACCCATGAAAAAAGAAACAAGAAAATGTTTGCAAAAGGTTTTTGTCATTTAAATTTCCTTTATTTGATGAATTGCAAAAAGCAACATGACAATGAAAGCTGAATTACCTCATTCAGTTTTCTGAGAATTCTACTTAGGATGAGAATATCTCACTTATAAATTTTCCCTCCCCCAAAGATTTAAATGAAACCAATCCTAGTTATGGCATATTACCTTAAAAAGGGATGACACATTCAAGTGACATTGTATTTAAATCTGTTCTTCCATAAGACAACAACTCTGGTTCCCTTACTAAATGAAGCTCTGTTACCCTTATATTCTAAGATATTTCAATGCAACACTGTTAAACCCTATAGTTCAGCCAAGAAGAGTTTCCAAGGGACTACGTGAAAGTGATGAATGGTGAAAATTCAATAATTACCTAAAGATTTTAACCGAAGGCTGTTTTCAGAGAAAATTGCTTTAGGATTGGTTTCAGAAAGAGCAAAAGTAATTTATAATTTTCTATGCTACCAACATAAATTTTTCAGATAAAAATATTTGATCGCATACATCGCACCCATGAAAACTTCTTAAACCAACTATCAAGGGCTAGATGTCACATGAGAACTTACTAGCTTCCTTGTGTTCACCATGCTTAATCAAGACAAACTTAACCATTCAAATATTACTTTTCAACATAGGAGTGAAAATACCAGCAAAATAATATGAACATAATGGTCACCATCATTTTGTAAATGTTGCACTCAAGGGTCAAGGTATACAGTTACCTGCTTGTCACCCAGCTTGTACTTCCTTAGCAGCATTTTCTTTTGTTCAGCAGTAAGTATCTCATGCTTTGGCTGTAAAGCATGCTTTGTAATATTGACCAGCAATTCAGAAATCTGAAGGCAAAGCATAAGTGATATCTTCAGCTAAAACCAGCAATATATTAAGGAAAAGAATGCCCAAAAAAACTTGAAAGGAAAGAAAGGGTGCAAAGCACTTATGCTTGGCTCCAAATATTAAGGGTAGACAGCCGCAATGCCTTATTACAACAGAATTGAGAGGAAAGAAAGCATAGACAGATGCATTGCTTTATAAATTATAAGTGATACATTCGTACATTAATTTTCATCCAAATTGATATATTATCAATATTTAGTAATATTACTTACATGAAAATCAGGAGAGAAATAAAATTTTACCTACTATTTCACCATCCATGAACTTTTCCTCAAAACAAAGAACATAAATATATATATGTATTAGCTAAAACAAATAGTTTTCCTCAAAACAAAGAACATAAATATATATATATATATCTATATGTATTAGCTAAAACAAATAGTTTTATCTTTTTTGTTCTCAGGCTTTATTTCAAAGGCACTAATTGAGATTTGCTCTACTACGCTCTGCCTCCTCTCTCACAGCTCTCAAAGACACACAACTCACCTAAACCAAAACAAAAGGCACTAATTGAGATGTCTCTAGCTTTTTATCTATCTAGTTATCATTTTATCTACATAGTGCTTGAAGAGGATCTTGGTTGTTCTTTCTACTTGTTCAGTTTATGACTCTAGGATTTTAATTCCACTACTTCATATATCAACTTATACAATCATAGTCCCACCAATTCCACTATTCTTCAGAAGTCTTATCTGCATATCCAAGCGATTAGCTAGAATGTTGGAAACTGCAATGTTGGGTCGAACTTGATAAGAAAAATGCTAGACTAAGAAGAAACATTCAAAGTTCAAACAGAGAACTTAGATATATTTCTGTTTCAAAGGAAATTGATGAAAGATGCTTCTTGTTAATCAGCATAAAAACAAACAGAGAATGCCTTGACAACTCACAGAGCAGTCCTTAGACCCTTGAACAATGGTACAGTACAACATTGTAGAATAATTATCAGGTTACTCACATGGAACGTCTCAACTTTAAATGGATAATTTTTAAGTTCATTTCGAGCATGAAAGTTCATTTTACTTTGCAGGACAAGAATCAGCCGGTCTATACTTTCTTTGTTCGGGATGTCAACATAAATGCCACGCATAGTCTGTTTTCTTATTTCATCAGTTCCACAAAAGATGACCATAATCTGCAAAGCAACTCAATATTTAGTAGCATCACTAATACTACAACAAATAATGGAGGAACTCCAGAATGAATATCAACAAACAGGTGGTGTGAAAAATAAAATAAATAAAAACTTTTCAGAATGTATTAAATTAATTAAATTCTACAAGTATAAAATTACAACCAATGCTAGATTAAGAAACATGTAGAAAAATGAAGAAGTTCAGTATTTATAGAAGTCACCATTCTTGACACACTATATGGCAGCAACATAAATAATTTGCACTTTGGTGGATTTAACACATTGGAACAGAAAAATGCACTCATAGCTACATGTCATTTAGCCATATGACTTCTGGTTCTTAAGAATATTGTCGTTTGAACCTTACCAGTTTCTAATTTGCAACAAAAAAAAAAAAAGCCACAATCAATCAAATTTTGTCATTTCAATGAGGCATTGTTTTTTTTTTAATTCAGAATATTGTCCTCTCTCTCACTTCATCATCCCCTGCTCCAAAAGCCATTAATTGTAAATAGCATTTTACTTAAAAAGAATATGTACACAATTGCAATAAAAAGGTCATATTTTTACAGCATTTCCTTAAATTCATCTGTAGATTATGACGGTTCCTACTTCATTTATTTGTTATACACAAAACATACTTATTGCTGATTTTCTATATCATAGTATCAATAAAAACTTAAGAAAAACTAGACAATAACACAAAAAGTAGGAATTAGACTATTAGAGGTTGATAACTGGACCATATTTTCAAGAAAAATGCCTCATTTCCCAAGAAAAATATTTTCTGTTTGCAGTTTATTTCTTTTCCTCTGTTTTCTCAGCAACAAAACACAAGACAAACCATATTAATACACATAAAGGGAGAAATAGATACATGAAAAAACAAAAAAAGGGTCATACTTGTACGGCATTTACTTAAATTTATCTTTAGGTTATACAAGTTCATATTACATTTATTTGTCATACATAAAATATATGTATTGCTATAGCAGATTATCAATAAAAACTTCACAAAAAAATAGACAATACACTATCATACAAAGTTTAGGAATTAGAGCTGGAAAACTGCCTAACTGGACCATGAGAAATTTTCTTATAACCAAGACTTTCACGAAAAATACCTCATTTCCTTAGGAAAACATTTTGTGTGTGCCAGTTTTTTCTTTTCCTTTGTTTTCTCGGCAACCAAACGCAAGAAAAAACACAATGAAAAAAAGGTACCTTTTGTTAGGATTGGAGCGGAGAGAAACGCAGATACGGAGGCGTTGGACGTCGGGGTTGTCGCCGAACTCGGTATGGAACTCATTGAGCGAGCGAGTGAGCTCCGAATCAGAGACGTTGTAGCCTCGGTCGCTCAGCATCTCCAGGACGGTACGACGAGACAGGTAGTATCTGTAGCTCTCCAAGCTCCCTTCTACCGCGAAGCTCGTTATGCATCCCAGTCTGCTGCGTGGAACGCCGCCGCCTAAAACGACGCCGTCGTCGAGGTTGACTGTGGCCATTCGGATTCTCTCTCGCTCTCTCGCTTTTGTTCTCTGCGTCTGTCAGTGTGTGCGCTTGTGACGTTTGGGATGGTTTGCTTGGAGCGGAGGGAATATGAAACGTACGGGCTGAGAGAGAGGTCATTATGTGTGAGCACTGAGCAGTCGTTTCGACTAGCTGTTAGACACGTGTCCTTTCCTAAACTTTGCATTCTGTCCTTTTTTTTTTTTTTTTCTTTTTTTGTAAATTAGGGATACGGGATATCCTTTGCTGGTTTGAAATTTTAGCCTAAATTTTACTTTTTTTTATGTAATTTGAATTAGGTTCTATTCTGGTTCTTATAATTTTAATTGTTTAGATTTTAGTTCTCTAGTTAATAAATTGTTACAATTAAAGGATATGTTAGTATTTTTGTCTATTAATTCGTTAAATTAGTCATTCAATCGCTAATGGTATATAAAGTACTTAACAAAATCAAAATAGTTTGTAAAGTACATGATCAAAATACAACAAATTGGACGATTTGATGAACAGAAATGCTAACATGTCCTTGAATTCAAGAATTTATAAACTACATGACTAAAATTATAACAATTAAAACTATAAAGACTAAAGTGAATCTTGACTCAAACTACATGAACCAAAAGTGAATTTTGGCCAAAATTTTAATATTCTCCAAACTTTTGCTTAGATGTATCAAAAAAATTTCTATATATTTAAAACTAAATTTCATTTTTAGTCCTTATAGTTTAGGCCAATTTTTACATAAGTCTATATATTATCACTCAACAAACTGTTATAATTCAACGACACGTTTATCCATTAATTCTTCAAACCCCGTGCAATTTTAGTATTATACTTTACGAACATTTGAGTTTTTGGTCCCGTACTTCACACATAGTTAGCAATTGAATAACAAATAAGGGGTCTATTTGGTAGTGTGTTTGGAAAATCTAAAAACATTTTTGCTTGTGTTTAGGAAAAAAAATAAAAAATTACTTTGGATTATAAAAATACTTATAAGTGCTTCCTGATAAATCATCTATCTCAATAAGCGCTTCTAATTACATTTATAAGAAACACTTTGATTTAGTGGACGAAGATGCTAACGTAAGTTTGAATTGCAACGATTTATATAGTATAGAGCCAAAATCATAACATTTGAAAGTACATGAATGAAAGTGAAACTTGCCCAAAATACAGAGACCAAACAATGAAATTCAGCCTACATTTAAACTCAACTTTGTCTTTCAAATAAAATTAAAACAAAAATTAAGAAAAAAGAGTAATACATAAAAAAAAAAAAAAAATACTTGTACAAATATTTTTTTCTTAATGTTCCTTTCGTAATCTGTTTGCCACATCATTTCATTGTATTATAAAAAAAACAGTCGTGCTAGACATTTCAATTTTTTTTTCTAATTTACATGACATTCATACATTGGACACTAAAAAAAATAAAAAAAAAAACCTAAAAAAGAAAAAAAAACTTTATCCAGTAAAGTAATGACACATAAGGTGGGATACAAATGTTGGGAAAAAAAATTGAGACAATTAGCATTATCTCAAATCAATAAAAAATTAGATAAATCGGAAATCATTAAGTTATCTAACTTTGATCAAACAAATAGACGAACAAAATGAAATGATGACCATTTAATCTTTGTAAGTAAATGTTACGTTTCTGATTTACTTAATTTTTTGTAAGAATGATCATTTAATAAAGACCTAAAAATTAGACGGTTCGGATCGTTGAAATCACATATAGAGTGAGCCCCATTTAAATATTGTGTCAAAATAGAATGCCACGGATCCGCCTCCATCAAACATGTGTTCTTTTTTCTTAGAACTCTCTCAAATAAATAGACGGAGAATATGTTTGGATAAAAAAGAACCGTTCGGATTAGAGATTAATTACATCATGTGGTGAGCCCAAAAAAATGGTTAGCTTTGTATTAACTTACTAATCGATTAGCTTTAAAATATTTATGCACATGAGTACTCACAAGTATGGATTGTTTTTACTTGTATTCCTCTTTGCAATGTTGAGAGGTCTTAAGTTTGATCCACATATTGTCACCTTTATTCAAGGTAATTGACTTTAAGATTTTAGAGTAAGTGTTAAAACAAATGAAAGTAGTTTAGGAAATTTAGGAATTGTTCGAGGCCGGGTTGTCAAAGAAAACGATACATATGTAGATTGTCTGTTTTGGCAACATGTATCTAAATATATACATATATATATGAGTGCTCTAAAACTAACTAGTTAGCAAATTAATACGAAGCTAACCATGCTTTTGGGACCACCACATAACTAATCTTATAATCCGAACCGTCAATTATTTAGGTTATACTTCAAAGATTATCATTACAAAAAATCAACTAAATCGGAAATCATTTATTCATCTAATTGAGATCAAATAAATAAACGATCAATGTTTTCGATAAAAACATATAAATAATTGTTGTTATAATAAAATGACTAAATGATTTCCGAATTTTAAGATTTTTTACAGGGATGATCTTTGAAGTAGGGCCTAAAAAATAAACGGTTCGGATTTTGAGATTACATTGTGTGGTGGGCCCAACATGGTGGTTAACTTTGTATTAACTTACTAACCAGTTAGTTTTAGAACATTCTTGTATATATATATTAGGCTTAATTATCGATTTACCATCTAAAACTATAATTCATTCTCACTTTATCACCTGAAAGTTTTTTTGTCCCAGATTACCATCTGTAACTTACATCCGTATCCCATTTTACTTTGTTCTGTCAACAATTCCGTTAAAAATGATGACATGGCTGTTAATGCTGACGTGGCGCGCTGGATATGTGCCACGTGTCACATCTTTTCTTGTATTTTCTGATTTTTTTTATTTTTCTATTTTTATAAACTTTGAAAATTAATTAAAAATACCTCCGAACTTAGAAAAATACACGCAAAATTTCTACTGACTTGTCTTGACTAGTACTAATTTACTATGGGGTCAAAATGCTAATTTTCCCACTAAAAATTTTCAGAAAATTTGGAAAGTCCAAATTTATTTGTAGAAAATTAAAATACTCTAAACTCTTTGGAAATTCATAGGATAATCTCCCGAACTCCAAAAAATATGAGATCTGCATCGTTAATCTTCTAAAAACTAACAATACCTTTCTCGTGAACACTTGCTACCCAAAAGACCTCTCGGTCTTAGAGGAAAATAAATTCTAGAAAAATTCTAGAATTTCCGTAAAGTCTCGAAATAATTCTCTAAAACAGACTTTTGGTAATTTTCAAAATATTTTTGAGAATTTTTCCAAGAGTTTACGAAAAATTGTAGAATTATTTTAATTTTTTAGAAATAAATTTGGACTTTCTAATTTTTTTGGAAATTTTTAGAGGGCAAATTGGTAATTTAACCTTACATTAAATTAATGTTCGTCAAGACGAGTCCGCAGGAATTTTTCGTGTATTTTCTGAGTTCGGAGCTATTTTTAATTAATTTTCAAAGTTTATAAAAATATAGGAATAAAAAAATCTGAAAATAATAGAAAAGATGTGACACTTGGCGCACATCTAGCGCGCCACGTCAACATTAACGGCTAGGTTATTATTTTTAACGAAATTATTGACGGAACAAGATAAAATGGGACACAGATGTAAGTTACAGGTGGTAATCTGAGACAAAAAAAATTTCAGGTGGTAAAGTGGGAATGAGTTACAGTTTTGAGTAGTAAATCGATAATTAAGCCTATATATTAATATATATCACTGTAATCTTTGTTTCTTCAATGGTTTATGGTTTTGCTCTCTCTCTCTAGAATTGTGATGCTCAGAGTGAATTACCAAAATCTACAACTTTCACACACATACTAGTAGCAAAAAAAAAATAGAGATAATGGACAATTAAATTAAGAAATCTATATAGGTTTAGAGAAATCCACATAAGTTCACCAAATGATGTGAGTGCTAAGTTGCTAACAAAACAAATTTCCTCAACAATTCATTCATAAATATTGCATTCCAACCGCAAGCAGAAGAGGAAATTTGAAATTGTTTATATAATGCAGATTAAGAAAAAGAAATCAAACCCAAGACCACATTCTTTTCTCAATAGAACTCAAAACCAAGCAACAAATTATAACCCAACCAAAGAGTGCAATGTGAAAACAGAGCTTAATTCTATGAGGAAGCGTGTGCATACCTAATAATATGTACCACAGTTATTATTTTTTATCAAATAAGGGGAAGCCTGCTAGTGTTGAAAGTATAATATATACTGATGAAAATATTGCATTATGAAGAAGATCGAGATGAAATCAAAAGTTGTAATACTTGATAAAATATTTTGCATAAATTTTTGTGTTATGTCAATATATACAAAATTACAAATAGCCTAATTCTCCAATAGACATTGTAACTCAAAAGTACGTGGCTTCCTCAACTTTGTCAAGATCTGTTAACGTACATGCATGGATAAATATCTTCACCATAAAGCACAGATCGTCCATCTTTAGCACTAAACAAGCTTCGAAGCTTAACAGACTTTAAGTAATGTCCCAAATATTTGATGTGGATGTCCCCACAGCTAGCAGTGGATTTTCTTCCCTATACATTAACTTCTTGTATATGATCTAATGCACAAAAGTCATGAATATAAAGATCAAATTTGTAACTAAAAGTTAATTATCCTTTTGAGCTACAATAACCATTCTAGCTCAAAAGTGAATTCCAAAACTTGTTCAAGATCTGCTAATAACATGGATGAATCTTCGCCATGAAGCGCCAACTGACCATCTTTAATACCACGAAAGCTTTGGATCTTAATGAACTTTGGCCACGTTTGGTGCTCGTGATTGGATTGGAAAGGATAGTCATCCTTGTATTGCATTGGAAAGCATTGGATTGGAAAAGATAAATCTAATCCAATGCCATGTTTGGTTGTGCCCAAAACTAAAAGACAGTATTAGCTAAAATGCTAAATAATACTATTTTAGTCTTGTTTTTAAAAAAAGTCACCATTTTTTTTTTTTTTTTTCACATTTTGAATAATAAAATTTAACAAAATAATAATATATGAAATAAAATAACAATTTTTTTTTTCAACTTCAAAAGAAATGGTTTTTTTCAATACAAGCAAAATAATAATGTACCAAATATAGTAAATCAAATACTACTCAAATATCCAACTCATTGGTCATGCAATGAGTTTAGCCACCATACCAAAATAATAGTACCAAAATTAGTATCCACCAATCTAGTTCACACACAGCATGTAGAACATAACAATGTAAAATTGTAAAAATCTTCATAGCCAATACAAAGAAATATTCAATCACTACAATAAAATGGTCAGCCATTACAAAATATCTTAAATAATTGAACTCTTAATTAACGATTTGTATTTGTCCTCCACTCATTGAACATTCGTGCTGCCAAATCATCATTTCTCCATGCGCTCCACTGATCAGATGGTTCAATTATGTTGAGATTTGACCTTTCTAGTATAGTTGAACCTTCATCTCTCGTGTTTAGTTCGTGCTCCATTGGATCTAGAGACATTTCTCTCCTAATAAGATTATGGAGCAGACAACATGCCAAAATTATTTTACAATAAGTCTTTATTAGATAGAAAGATGGACTCCTTAAGATAGCCCAACGCATCTTAAGGAGTCCAAAACATTTTTCTATCACATTCCTTGCATATGCATGTTTCATGTTAAAGTATTCCTTAGGATTTGTTGGTGCATGTCCATCTCTCCATTCTGATAGATGGTAACGTGTCCCTCTATATGGTGCGAGAAAACCCTCACCATTTGTGTATCCATCATCCACAAGATAATAATAACCTAAGAATTGAATGTGAAAATGCATTCGACGTATATTAGTTTTTCTAATGATTTTCAAGATATCACGTATCTAAGACATGTCATATTAATCTTACCAGTGGGAACTCTTAATCCATTAGGCCTAACTATTGCATCACGAAGAACCCTAGAGTCGGAAGCAGAGCCCTCCCATCCTGGTAAAACGAATATGAACTTCATATTTCGATCACATACACCTAAAACATTAGTTGCAATGTCACCCTTTCTTGTCTGATACCGTGGCTTGTCAATCTCAGGCACATGCACCTTAATGTATGTCTCATCTAATGCCCCTAAGCAATTATATAAAAACAAATCTATTGTCAACTATAACTCATTACTAAAATAAGATAAATAACACACTTAACAATACAAACTCATAACATATAAAAATACCATACCTTAAACCATTTCCACCTATCATCAGTCTCATTGTCAAGCACGGGTTCTGGTGATTTTAGTAGGAATCCTTGTAGTCGGCATACTCCATTTAGCATAGAATTAAAATACCTACTAATAGTCTCTCCCGAGCAATTGAACCTATCTTGTATTGTACGGTTCTTTACATGGTGGGCAAGTATATGTAAGAAGATACACACTTGCTCCTCTACACTCACCAAACCATCATCCTTCAACCCTCCATTAAGACGAAGCATCTCACATAGCATACCGAATGTCCTCCTATCCATTCGGAGTTCATTCACACACTTTATGTCACTAGAGTTTATGAAACTATCTAGGACACTCAAACGAGCCTCACGCCTAACAAATGTACGATCCCTAAGCATTCTTTTTTGCCTAACCCTATGGCTCCAAACATATAGGTAAACAAACATCAAAGTGCCCAGCATTATGTTTCGTATATGCAGCTGCCATGCCAATAGAAATAGCACAATACGTCTTCTATCTATATCTAGCAATCATAGACAAAGAATGAGACATCAAATGAAGACATGTATCATCACACAATTATTATCATATGACCATATTATAATAAAAGACCAAACAACCCAACTATTAGTAATGCCGCGAACATCTGATGTGGTTGTCTCCATAGCATATGAGATTTTCTTCCCCAAACATTAAGTCCTCGTGTATGAACTACAACGCACAAAAGTCATCAATTTATTAATAGACAAGGTACATATATATATGTAGTAATGTTCACATGCTCACCATAGAGCAAGGGATTCATCACTCGCCTAACCAGATATCAATGAATTTTAATGATCGGAACTATCCATATTTTAGGGCATCATTCAAATATCACATTTGCAAACAATCAGCGGCCATTGTATTAATGTCAACGTCATTTCAATTTTATTTGATGGACTGCACATACATTTATATTAGTATGATGCAACTAATTGTCTAAATTAAATTAAACATCTATTGTATCCTATCGCAAATATATATGATCAAACTACCTTTAGGAATTGGCTGTTAGATAGATAGGATCGGCTTGCATTTAGGGATAGGGTAATGGGACGACAAATCCAAAGTAAGCCATCAATAAAATCTAGTGTCGATCCCAGGTGTAGTTCAAAAAACTTGACTTCTGAAGGTGGATGAATTTTTTCTTCTTTTAATTCTTTCAGGCAAAATGTGATATGCACATATTTTAGAAGAATAAGGTAGGGTAACAAAGACAATTATATATAGAGCATAAATAGCAAAAATAAATTATCAATTGATAAGATCCATTTGTGGACTTGCCTCCTTAGGCGGATGAATTTTTAAGATCAATTCTTCGTGCGGCTCCAACTTTCTAATATATTCTCGCAACTTTAGAAACCATGAAGTGTCAACATGCTTACCATATATTCGTAGATACCATGAATTGTCGAAAGTACTAAATAGTTCAAGATCAACAACTTTTGGCTTCACCGAATTCAATGAATAAGAGGTTGGAAATATTATGTGACCTAATAATGAGTAATGAACAAGATTTGGAGTGTCTAGGTTGACCTTCTCTATAATGTAATCATCTCCAGAAAATATTAATAATGACTTAAGCTGATGACTCAAAATTTTCAGCTCCACCGATTCGAAAGTGACCCACAAGCTCAACTTCTCAAGAGAGGGAAATTTAGAAGTCAGTTTCTCCATATAATGGTTTGTAATGGCAGCACTAGGTGTTTGCATACTGAACTCCTTTAATTTACTGCAGCAGATTGCTTCAAGGTCTAATGGGTGTGAATCAGGTGATGAATAACAAAGAGTTTGAAGATTGGGTGCTTCAATCTTGTAGCTACGTACAAACATGAAGATGTTTAAGGATAACATTCTTGAGCTTGGGAAATTCACAAATTTGAACATGATCATAGCTTATTTTGCGAGCTCTATCTAATTCTAAAGTCTCAAGCCAAGGGCATCTAGAAAGGAGGTCCCCGCCAACTGGCCCATTCAATTTAACATATTTCAAAGTAAGCTCTTTTAGGCATCTAAACTTGGTGCCCTCTTGAATTAAGGCTTTGATATCCAAATCACAGTTCATTATTCGCAATACAACTAATTCCCCAAGATCCAAATTACTAGTAGGAGGAAAACTGTACCTTGCTAGGTCAAGATGTAACACTTTGACATAGTTTTTCGTGACCAACTTTATCAAAAGGTCAACATGAGAGGCTTGCTTTTCTTTCCCAGTTTCCCCTCTAAGTTTGAGACTAAACTGAACTACCCTTTTTTTATCCTCATGTTCATGGAGTATTAATTCTCAAGGATTCGTCAACCAAATGAGTACTTACAAGCTTCTATGATGTTGACATTTTCCCTTCTTGATCTAGATGACTTTGATCAATATCACCGTCAAAATTAGAGAGGGAGAGTACTAGTAATGAGTTCCATAGACTTTGCCATGTCTTAGATGAGAAGCTTTTACGAATTGCATCTTCTGCAGACAACCGAAAGAGTATTTTCTCCATAATGGGTTCCGGAAACTGCGATATTCGATCCATATCTTCCTCAATCATCATGTTCATGTTTATATCTCCTACATGTAGAATATGAATGATGAACAATATTGGAAAGACTTTCAAATTGTTTTCTAAGTTTTGAAAATTGGTTTTGAGTCGCCAACCAAATTAGCCCTAAATCTATAAGACTTTCTTTCTTTGCTTGAATCGTGGGTTATATATGTTAGGTTTACGTGAATATTAGGTATAACATCCAGTGCTCTAGCCCAGCCCAGTGCAAGAACTATAGTTTGCACTTTTAGAAGTGCAAAGGCCTATACCTTAAAGAAGCAATTTGCTTTGTTTTTTTCCTTTTTTTTTCCCTCTCCATAGCGTTTTGTCTCCACCAAGCAAGTATTCAACAAAGACATCTTAAATTTACCCCTTACAGTTAAAGTTTTTTTTTTTTTTCTTCTTATGTGGGAGTCTGGGAGAGAGGTTTAGGGTTTTTTTTTTCTTAGTTGGAGAATTTGAACCTCTCCAACATTATGGAGAGAATAATAACTATAGTGCCTAATTTTAAACACCCTAATCACCAAAAAAATTTGTCTAAACCTCCACCCATCTATAAACTCTTTTAAAACCCCCTAAAACTTATAATCCTAAATTACCCTTCTGACGCGCGCTAACAAGTGCTGACGTCACTGTAACTGAATTTTGGTGAAACTGTTTTTTTTTTTTTTTTTTTTTTTTTTTTTTTTTTTTTTTTTTTTTTTTTTTTTNCTAAAACTCAATATTTCACTAAAACTAAAATCAAACACTGAAATTGAATTTCATTACACTAAAATTTAATTTCAAAAATTCAGTTACACTGAAACTGAATTTCAAGAATTCAATTACACTGAAACTGAATTTCAGAAATTCAGTTACACTAAATTGAAGAATTCAATTATGAATTCACTTACTGAAACTGAATTAAGTGATGAAACAATTACACTTTGACTAAAATGCAATTACACCTTAATTAAAAAACAATTACACCTTCACTAAAACAATTACATCTTCACTAAAACAGTTACACCTTTACTGAATTCAGTTTTACTAAAAAGAACACAGCAACCTTATAAAAAAAAACAACAATACAACAAGCCATCAAGATAAGAGGAGTAGCCAACACAGCAAGCCATCGATGTGAGCCTATCGATGCTGACGAGTACACGACAGTCGCCACTGCCTCGATTTGTTTCTACCTACAAATTTGATTCATCATATTTCAGAACCATAATTTTATTCAAAATTCATTTAAAACTCATGTTTCACGAACTGAAACTGTTTAATCAATAAATGTAGGCTTATCAAATGCAATATCATTTATCTTCATAAGAATATTTACCATTACTAAATGATATTCTATAGTACGTTACTGGCAAGAAGCATAAAGATCTCATCTCAAATGATATTTACCTCACTTGCGCTGAGTACACGACAACCGCCACTGTCTCTGGTGGCGGCTGCCTAGATCTGTATCCACCTGTAAATTTGATTCATCATATTTTAGTACCATAATTTCATTCAAAATTCATCTAAAACTCATGTTTCATGAACTGAAACTGTTTCACGATTCACAAACTGAAACTATTTAATCAATAAATGAAGCAAACTGTATATACTTATAAATCAAGAATTTCACAAATTGATTCACAAAATCAATTTTGCAAACTGTACATTTCAAAAATGTTTGTGAATCAATTTCACAATCAGATTTCACAACATTTCACAAATAGTTAACAAACATACTTACAAATCAGTTCACAAATATACTTATAAATCAGATTCACAAGAATTTCAATCTCAGTATCTAAATCAAAGAATTGATTTAACAAACATAAAGAACTCAGAGAGATGAGCATTTTCATACCAAAATCTTAACCATGGGTGGTCGGAGCCGCCGAATTCCGAGAGTGGCAGCAGCGGAGGTTGGGGTTTTCAAATTAGGGCTTTTGAAATTCGAGGCAATTGATCACAAATTTGTATACCAATAGAGAGAGAATGTCGAGGGGAGAAGAATGAGACCGGAACCACTTCAATCCGCCGTCGGAATCGTCGGCAATGGCGGCGGTAAGTCTCGAACCTTCTCGGAGTCGATTCGCCGTCCACGGTGGTCAGTTGAAAAATTGAAGACCACCATCACACTCACCACGTCAAGAGGAAGCTTCTGGAAGTAGAGAGCAGCTGCGACACCGCCGGAATCTCGAAGTCACCGCCGGAGAATACGATCGGACACAGGCTGGGTTTGGGTTTTTGTGGGTTTTCTAGTTAAGAGGAGGCCATGGATAGATTGAAGAGAAAGAGGCGAGGAGAACCCAACCGGTTTCGTCCCCGTTGGCTGCCAGACGACAGCGATATCGCCGGTCAACAGGCGCGGGGAGAGAGACTGACGAGAGAGAAGAGAGAGATCGGGTTGGGGGAGAGAGAAAGTGATTTCCAAAATAGCTGGGCTTGATATTTGTTCAAGGTTATAATTGGAATATTGAAAACAAAAGGGGGTCAAACCTAGCTGGATATAGTTGACCAGGGGGTTTTGGGAGAGATTAAATCCTTAATAGGGGTTTTGAATTAATTTAATTAAGGCTGGAGGTTTTGAATTATTCAACTTCAAAAGTAGGGGTTTTTAATAATTTACTATAATAGCTATTGATGAGAGATTCAAATTGAATTTGAAACCTCTAGAACATTATGGAGAGACATATAACCAAACCAAAAGGTAATTAGTCTTAGACACCGATTTATTTTAGTAAATTTTTAAAATAATAGAAATAAATAATACTAGAAAAACTAGCACATGTGATGCAGTTTATAAATTTAATGATCTCACAAGCTAGATAGCATTTTCAGCCTAATATATATGTTAAAAATGCAAATCTTATGAATTATTTTTGGCAAATAATAGTTGGTTATATTCAGGGTAATTTTATTTCTTTGGTTATTTCCAATCTCTGTTAATAATCTCCTTACAACAGCAGAGCTAATCAAATCAATAACAGCATAGGAATCACATTCAACCTGCATGCCCCTGCCTTAAATTTTCATTCCAAGTATGGCAAAGACCTTTATAAAGGTCCCAAAGCTCAGCCTCCATCACCATTCCAGAACCAAGATTGAGAGCAAACCCCTTGGGGGGGGGGGGTGGTATTTCATCAAATTGTTTATTTTTTGTATTTGATTTCTATATCGTTTTGGTTTTCTTTGATGATTATTTATGCCAAATATTTAAATGGAAGCCACCACAGCAGAAAAATAAAGATTTACTCACATCAATCAACAACAAAATTCTTAACGTCAATTCCTACTTGGACATATTACTAATAGGCTGCATTGGCCACAAGACTACGTAATCAAAATAGTAAGTGAACATAAAATATCAATCAGATGAGTTTTTTCATCTCATTAATGAGATGAGTGTGACTCTAGTTAAATGAGAACTTTCCCCTTTTAGTTTGGTGATAAGCCGATCCTAGGGACCAACAATACCTCTCTGTTCACAAAACGGCCCAGCAATAACAAAAATAAAGGCCACATTGGACAGTATACACTCTGAGAGATCCTTAACCTTGATAACGCCTCCACAAAACACAGCAGATTGCCATTGTAACCACAACAACCCAGTGATACAACTATATTTAGAAATGCATTTTTGAACAATGTATGGGTTTTACCCAGTGACCTTAATGAATGTGGTCCACTTGATAATTTGCACTATGGATCACACAAGTTAAAAAACACATTAAATTTTGTCTTCTGAATATACATTCAAGAGAAGCAAACATCTACTAAAATAACCATATTCAGTTATTTTGTCATTATTAGCTCACTATATTAAATCCATAACACCATGTAAATGCAACCAACTCACAGAATCTTATTTTCATTCTTATTCAACACCTCTCAACAAAATTTGAACAATGTTGCTGAAAACAAAACTTGTCTAACATCAGAGCACAAGTTCAAAAATCATATCCACTGTAAATGAGTAACAATTAAAGGATGACAAGACCCTAAAACTGCCACTCAGTTACTTAAGCTTTTTGAATAACTGTGGCGCAACCTACATTCCAGAAGGCCATAATCAGCATATGAGCCAGAACAAAATTTTATCCACAGTATAAGAAATATAATGAAGACTTACACATTTGTCAACACAAGATATGTAGTCAAAGTACTGGCCTGTACAATGCTTGTTACCACTGTCATCACCTTCAATCCTCTTAACACATGCCTACAATAAATAAAATAGTTCAATAATTTCAGTACAATTATCAAACTATGTCCATTCAAAACCAAATGTGGAATTCCCTCTTTTTGTGTCCTTCAAATTACACATATGAATACTAAAAGCAAGAACTCTAACTATCATAGCATTCCATTTTTTTTTTCTAATTTTTGAAAAAAGGGGAAATATATAGAAGAAAAGGTTCAAAATGTAATCTTGTTACTCAAAATGCATTACTGAGGGTATGAAACCACTTCAATTATGGCAGGAGGGAAAGGGGGTGCAAAATAGTATAAATCAAAACAACAGGAAGACATTTTATACATGTGATTTTTAAAGTTGAGCTATAATTAATGCTTGGCAGAAATAACTGCCTCATCATCTCCTCTTTGTAAGCAAAAATTAGACCAGTTTATTAAATCTAGCATATTAGTTAAAGTAGCTAGAGACTTCCCAATGTTGGCAATCATTATGATGAATTCAAACTAATGTATTCAATGCAATAACTGTGGCATTTCAATGCTCATATGGATACATACAGCGTATTAAGTACCTGCAATGTAATATTCAATTTGCATAACAAGTCCAAATGTCAACAAAATTCAAATGTTATACATTTTATTGGGACTTCATAGTCTATGTAATACATGATTCTAGACTAGAGTTGGACTTGAAGAACACCCTAAATACTTCATAGTCTATGCACAATCGCAAATAAAACAGTTTTGTTGTCCTTTTCTCAACAGGCTCAGTCAATAGTGGATACTTAGAGATCCTTCTACTATCTATGTTGATTGTAAATTCATTTCTCCTTCACATACACTAATCTAGTTTATCTTCTCACTCTTTTGCAACTCACCACATCATCTCTCAACCAACCCCACGTGAAGCTTATTGTTTAGAAATGCAGTAATTCCTTATTATCAGACCACTGGCTCCCTAATATTAAAAGAGTAACCATAATCAATCCCATTAAAATTATGTCAAAAGAACTTGCTTAATCACTGTATTATGATACCTTGAATCCTTATATTCTGAGACTCTTATTTTGTGCTATGACCATTGCACGATTAGTTTCTACAATGTTAGCATGATATAGTTCCAAGTTAATTACTTAATATTACTAAGTTTCACATTTGTGGTATCCAATTTTCATTTCATCCAGGAAAAGCCATTATGATTGCCAAATTTCTTCCACTCAAGTTAAAAAAATAGAGAAATATGAAATCTCTTCAATAGGAGATTTCGTTCTGGAAGCTTTGTAATTCCCATCACTTGAAGAGTAAGAAGCATGGATGTGAATACAAGACATAGGAGCAACACAATACCAATAAGTTGATACGTCAGGAAAATAAAATATGAACAGATAAAAATAAGATCCAGTTGAAAGTTCACACTAGTACAAATTCTTGATACCTTCTTGGTACTAGAAATTGCAATGGCCAGAATTTTGACAGGCCCCCTAGGAACTAATACAGAATTACATCACCTGATATTCAAGCAGAGGCTTCACACATCTAGGCCGGCAATGATCCTCAAGATACTTCTTTTGATCAACAAGTTCCTCGTCCGCCCTTAATAGAGTACATAAAAGGATAGATAGATAAAGAGGGAAAGAGAGAGATCCACAAAGACATCAACATAATTGTATGTAGTACAACGGATGATATTTACAAACACATTCTTGCAACTACAAGAATGCCTAATCAAATATTTCTAATCAGCAATACATTGACAAGGACAAGTCAACAACAATCCTACCAAACCAAAGCAATTTACAAAACAAATGGATAGGGAAACCCTGAAAGAAAGGTCAACACCCTAAGATTTGTAGGACAACCCTATATGAAAATTTGGCGTTTTGACCCCTAAATTTCTCCATCCATGCCTAACATCATGTAAATAAGAATACGAAAACTCACTAGCATCCAAGAAGCACATCAAGTCTCAATAGATGAATCCTAATCAAGGCTTAGTACTAAATTAAAATGATATACTATAAACAAAATAAATTTCAAAAATAACTACGGATAAACCCAAGTCCCAGGTACTCACATAGAAATGAAATTAAAAACCTCTCAGATTTCCTGCATAGAAATCAGAAAAAAAAAAAAAAATCTATAAAACAAGTGGTAAACTGGGAATTATAACTTTTATTTGTTTAAGAACTTAATTTAATTTCAGGTGAAAAAAGAAGAAGGGTACCTCCTGAATCGAAGAGAAAGATCGGGTGCTGAGTTTGTAATGTAATCCCAGAAGAGAGAGAGTGAGAGAGACCGAGAGAGGAAATGAAACTTCCAACGACTACGACACCTGAGATTGTGGAGCTGTTAACATTGAAGATGTTGAATGGGTCACCCAAAATATGCCAACTACTGGCCCACCAAAGCCTTTTTGTTTTGGGCCTGGGTCTTGCCATGTACCAACCATTTACATATCAAAAAAATTCTCACTCCTATCTACTGCTAAGGTAACTGTCTTTTCGTTTGAGGGCTGCTATTTGCACATATTTTTTTTTTGCACACTCTTTTATAAAAAATAAAAAATTAAAGGAAAAGACACATTCACCCCTCACCCAACACACCCCTTACTCTCAGACAAAAAAAAANTGGGGAGAGGTCAAGTGCTGCTTGTGGTGGTCAGGTGAGGGAGGGAGGGGGCTGTGTGGGTGGGTCAGGTGACGAAAGGGCTGCTGAGGGAGGGCTACGTGGGTGGGTGTGGTTGGGTGAGGGAGATGAAAGGGGGGTGTGTGTGGCTGGGTGTGTGTGTTTTTTTTTTATCTGTTGATGAGGTGTGTAAAAGAGAAAAAATGGAGTTGGTTTTTGGGTGTGAAAAGAAGAGATGTGTCTTTTCCTTTGATTTTTTTTTTTATTTTTTTTTTACAAAAGGGTGTGTAAAAAGTAAAAAAAAAAGTGTGCAAATAGCAGCCCTCTTTTGTTTTATATGTAAACTATTATTAACCCCTATTTGGGATATGATTAATTCATAACCTCCACTCTATATAAAAGTATTTGTCAGCCCCCTAAATTCATTTTATTTAATGCTTCCGCACCCTATTCAATCCAAAATTCAAGATATTTGAATATTAAATGTCCATATTATCCTTGTATGTCAAGCCTTCTCCATACTTGGCCCAGCATTTCTCACACACACACACACACACTCTCTCTCTCTCTCTCTGGCACCTCTCCTCCCTCTTCCTCTCCCTACCTTCCACTCTCCGTGAAACCGAACGTCGACGCCGGATCGGGTCTAGGCAGACCCGAGCTCCCTCGCCAGCGATCCGCCAATTTCGGCGACAACGAGGTGCCGGACTGCCATGGATGACTTCCTCTTGTCGTCCCGAGTTCGCTGGTACTCTTGAACGTCACGAATCTTTGATTTCTCTGGAGATCAGCGACCTGAGATGGCGGTCGGAGGTGGAGATCTGTAACCATACCTGCATCAGTTTCAGTTTCACCTCTCTCAGCTGTTCACACCTCCCATTCAATCATTCACGTGCACTCTTAACATTGCTGGAACCATCAGGTGCTTTTCTTGATATAGCCTTGACAGAAAATGCAGAAAAGAAAATATTTAACTAAATGTTTATTTCATTCATACCCCTTCACCAGGGAAAGCTATGCCTTTATACAACTCAGAGAGTCAACATTCACTTGACCTTAAGCAAGAAAAGGAAATTGGCAAAATACAACCAACCAAATACTGACAGCTAGACAATAAAAGGAAATACTCAAATAACCAAATAAGCAGTTACAGAATTATATGTAAATGACAAGAAATATAAGTAAGGACCCCATCATTTCTCTCACTTCAATCCCGATTGATGAGTAAATCTATTTAAGATTTTTGTTCAATTTTTTTTTTTCTCTCCCACTTCATCCTTGTGTGTAATTTTTTTTTGGTAATCAATCCTTGTGTGTAATTTGGATTTGAGCTGAGAGATGATTTTTGTTGCTGTTGTAAGAAATTTAATGCTGACAAAGGTTAAAAGGTGAATGATTCAAATGGGATAAAGGGAAACACTTGTGATATTTCTTCCTTGTTCCTTCCTTTCGATACGTGTGTGTCTCAGTCTGTGTGTGTTGTCAACTACAAGTCTACCAAGCCTGCGAGTTAACAAACAAACACACCCATAAGGCCCATGACCCATTTTGTTGTTTGTTGGGCAGCTAGCTATAGGCTATAACTACAGCATCTAGATATAGACCATTTAGATGTGTATATTCCACTTTTATCATTTGAAATTGATTTTATTTTTTATGCTTCTTATACACATCATTAGTTTAATATTTCAACAAGCCAATGAGTTTGAGATTGATTTGGTGAAATTTCAGTTTTAGTTTGTGAAATAGTTTCAGTTTGTGAAAATTCAGTTGCACTTATAACTATGTATTACATATATTTATAATGTTTTGTTTCATTTTTTTTCTATTGAAATTGTTTTATTGTTCCGTTTCAGTTAGAATTTGAAGATTTGAGGATTGAAAGTTCTGAAGATTTTGGTTCAGTTTCAGTTGTAATATCTGTAACTGTGTAACTATTTTTTTTTAGTGTTTATGTAAAATTGTTTAAGAAGTGTAACGGTGTAATTAAATTATTTTTTGCGGTGTTATTTTTTCAATTTAGTTACAATTTGAGTATTTCATTTTGAGGAAATATTTAATTTTCAATTTCAATAAATATTTATTTTTCAGTTTCAGTGTTTGATTTTAGTTTTAGTGAAATATTGAGTTTCAACAAAAAATTCAGTTTCAGAAAAAATTCAGTTTCAGCAAAATTCAATTACAGTAAAATTCAATTACAATGATATCAGCGTGCGCCAGAAGGGTAATTTAGGATTATAAGTTATAAGGGGTTTTGAAAGAGTTTCTAGATAGGTAAGGGTTTAGGCAAATTTTTTGAGTGGTTAGGGGGTTTAAAATTATGGACTGTTATTTTATTGGGGAGGGGGTATCAAATTTTGGTGTAAGGGCAATTCTACAACTGTTCCAACTAAATTATCCCAACAACTGCCTAATGCCTACCCTTGGGTAACTTGATATTTGTAACATGATTAGCATTGGGTCGTGAGAGGCAACCAAAGGCCCAAGTTTGGTGGAGTAGCAAACGCAAGCCCAAAGACAAAGGCGCGGCCCATTCCAGCGTGAAGTAACCACAGGTGGACAAGGAAATAAAATTGAAAGAGAAGAGGAAAGTTTGAGCGCGAAAGAAACACAAGAGAGAAAACCTAGTTTAATTTAAAAAAGAAATTCTAAGACTACTTAGGTCTGGATCCCCATAAATATATGCAGAGACCAAAAGAAAAGGACTTCAACACAACTTACAAAATTCAAAGAATTCTCAAGATTAAGCCTCAAATTCATCAACTATTTGTTCTCAAAGATCATTTTTTTTTTTTGCCCTGCTAGGGTTTTCTTCTCTAGTATTGATTTGTGTTCTTTTCGCTTCATGTTTCAGAAATATAAGATTTATTGTTAGAAACTGCAATTGTTACCCAAGTTCGCAACAATAAAATAATTTATACTTTCTTCATTAAAGTTCATATCTTATTGTTAATTTAGTTACTCTTGAATCTGCCATTTGCACTTTTGAATTCACAAACACTATAACGAAGTCTTACAATTAGTAAAAGTCCTTGTTTCCTAAGGAAAGAAAAGAACCCTGCAGGTTGGGAATTGTTCCTTCCCCAACCATACAATCGTAAATGAGATAATTTTATATATTTAGTTTTAATGTTATCTTTTAATTTTTTTTAATATATAATAATTTAGCTGCCTTTTTCCTAATTTCTTTTTTGTTTATTTAGTTTATTTTATTTGTTTACGTGGAGTAAATTTACTGTTCATATCAATATAAATGAATCTCACACATGTTATATGCAGTCAAAATTAACGAAAAAGTTAACGTTAGAGGCATATTGCAATTTTCATAAACTTTAAGTTTTATATTAAAATGTTTTGAACATCAAGTACCAAAGTGAAAAACAACTTATACTTAAGAGATGAAAAGTGTAATTGACCCTAGTTTAAAATAGTGTGAGTTTTTGTTTTGGGTATTTTCCTTTTATTATTCAATTCTTTCATTTTCATCTCTATTTTTCTTTTCTCACATATTTTTTTTCATTTTGTTTAATTACAAAACTAAAACTAAAATATTGTCAAACGGGCTCAAAATTTTTGGGGAGTTAAGCTTTCAAATATTTTCGTGAAATCTTGAGAAACAGTTTTTTCCTTTTCCATTTTTTATTGAACATTAAAGGTTTTTTCATGAGATGTTATAAAAATGAAATTTTAATAGAAATTTGTATTTCCATTGTAAAACCATTTATCAAAATATGAACTTTTATTGGAAATTTCTAGTTTCTATGAAAATAAGAAATTTCAGAATTTAAAAGAGTAGGTTTAGGCCCAAGGTATCTAGTGGGGATTACTCTCGCAGGTTTCACAGTAATGTAACCCGTTACTCATTTAGGCTCGTCAAGTAGCTCATGGTGCAATCAGACCAATTATTAACTCAACTGTCTATTTATTCGATAATAGTTATATAACCAAATAATTTTCAAAAAAATTAATTTTTTACAAAGATAATTTTTAATAATTAATCTAAAAAATAAATGGTTCCAATCTTAAACCTAAATTGCCAAACGAGCAATTATTTTTGAGTGGATGAATATAGTTGTCCACCCCAAGGTGTTAAATTTCGAAATTTCGCCGAAATTTTGATTTTTTGGGGTGTCGAAATCGAAACCTATATTTGTTAAATTTTCGGGAGAATTTCGACGAAATTTCGCCCGTGGGTGCTCGATCTGGTTTTGGGTTTTTTGGAGGCTCGATCTGGTCATCTGGGTTTTGGGAGAAAAATGAGGGGTGCGGCAGGGGGGAGATCGAGGGAGAAAGTGGAAGAGGCGGCGGCAGGGGGAGATGAGGGAGAAAGAGGGGGCGGCAGGGGCGCAGCAAGGGGCGACGGCATGGGGGCAGCAGGGGGCGACGACAGGGGAGCAGCAGGGGGGCGACGGCAAGGTGAGGGTGAGGATGGGTTGGTGATNCTAAACCAATAAACTCTAATACATTTTTATATAAAAAATAATTAAAAATATCCTAAATAGCCTAAATCCTAATATTCTATACGATATCTTAAACAATATAGAGTATAGATTATAAAGTATATAAGGTTTAATGTATATATTATAGAGTATTAAGAACATATTAATTTTATTTATTTATTATACTAATTTTATTTCACAGTATTTACATTCAGCGCGCATTATATTCATCTTATATCACATGAAACTTACTATATAATTTGATTTCTTCAATGTTTTTCATCAATGTAGTAGATAATATGTTAAATAAACATATAGTAAAGTTTTATTCAAAATTTCCGTATTTTGATAGTAATTTCCATCGTTTCCGTCTAATTTCTGTCGAAATTTAAAAATCTTCGAAATTTCCGTCGAAATTTCCATCGAAATTTCCTCGAAACCCGAAATTTTATTCCTTGGTCCACCCCAGGGGTGGACCTAAGCATTTCCCTTATTGAAATGATGCAAATTATTTTTCTACTTTGCAACCAGATCAACGACCAAGTTGGTGTACCAAGAGATATGCTTGAGGTGCATTTCCTCCAAAGAACTTATCACTTATCAGCATCAGTGCTATAAAAATGAAAACCATAGGAGAAGAAATCTTAGCAAAACACTAATAAAATAAAGGAAACCAAAAAAAGGCTGAGCAAACACAAAAGATAAACTCATTCAGAAATCAAATAAATGATATAAATTACATTGAAAATGTTTTAGAGAGCATTCATTTTGTTTTGTCCTCAACAAAATTTGGTTTTGTGCCTCATTTAAAGTTTGCTCAGGCCCTCTAGGAGTCTAGGACCTTTTTTTTTTTTTTTTTTGGCCATTGAGGAGTCTAGGACCTTGAACTAGCAGACAGTTATGCACGAGAGAAGCTAAATCCACCTGAACTAGCAGATAGTTCTCTTGAACCGAATAGAGACAATTGTTGGAAATTAAAAAGTATTCTCTAAATCAAGAGGAAGCAGACATGTGCATAATTCTGCAAGATTGGAGCACCTGAAAAAAAAAAAAATAATAAGACCCAATTTTGGACCCCAAAATTCATAAGCATGATTGAAAGCAGAAATGGAGCCAGCAAAGAAGAACAGCTTTAGAAGCATTCTGCAAACATAGAGACCAAAAAGGCATGCCAAATTTCAGCAGATAAAAAAAGTCTGGAACATGAGCCCTTCAAGTGATCTACTTATGCAGAAGTGAACAAAATGAACCACAAAATTCATAACTTTCTTTGATGGACTTCATTCATGAAATTGGCTAAAAGAGAAGCAATTTATCTTAGCTGAGTAGTCACGGCAAACTTAAAAAAAAAGAAATGATTGCTACGAAAACCTGTTTACAGACCTATCCTTAGTCAAACAACAGTTGTCCTTGGCTGCATGGCACACTGCAATTAGCAAACCAGTGGAAAACAGATGAAGAAAAAATTGGACAAATATCTAAAATATGAGGAGAAACACCAAATGTTCACAACTTATTAAAGCCAAGAAAATTTTAGAGCAGCATAATTCCCTAGATTTAATAACCAGCATAATCCTCTTAGTCATATTTAAGCAAAGGTTTCAAAACAGTAAAAGACTCGTTTGTGCACAACTTTCTACCAATAAAAGGTAGCACACAAATGATAAAATTAGGGGTGGGTTTTATTGCCGCAAAACTGCAAAATCCTGATACCATACTGTTTCCGATTCCGACGGTACGGTATTTTTTGACCATTTGCTGTATTGGCACTGATACGGTTCTGTTCCCGCAAAAATGGTATGGGTATTTGAATACCGTCGGCATTCCGATGCTGCATATATACCGTCAGTCTCCCTGGTTGCCTCCGCTCCATCTCCTCCATCTGTCTGTCTCACTCTCTCTCTCTCTGGAAGAAAACTCTCTCTCTTGGTCACCTCCATTTCTTCATTGTTCACCAATTGTTGTGTAACTTGACTCACCACCACCATCGCCTCCCTCTGTCACTCTCTCTCTCTGTCTCTCACCACCGTCACCACCATTTGGCCTCCCCCTGTCACTCTCTCCTCTGTCTCTCACCACCATCGCCTCCCTCTGTCTCTCACCTCTGTCACCACCATCGCCCTCTGTCACTCTCTCCCAATTTGGACAGTGTCGGAATGCCCATTACCGTTCCGGCACTGTCATTCCGACCGGTACCATATTGAGCGGTTTCCAACTACTGTTGGCACGATATCGGAATTCAATTCTTCTTCCTCGACCCCTAACGGTCGGAGTGTGTATGGGGAATACGGTATGGTTACCGTACCGTTACCAGCCCTAGATAAAATCAATTTAGAAAGTTTTTTTTATGATTGACAATTGAGAAAAAACAAATCCAAACAAAACTAAGATAAATTTTTGAAGTATTTAACCTGCACAGGTGGCCCAGTGGTAAACATTTACCAGTCAATTATTTCAGAATGAAATTCTAAGATGCAACCAGGAATGCATTTTAACAAGTGATATAGAAAAGTTGAAAAGTATTATGTGCTAGTTAACAACCCAGAGAGAGAGAGAGATTCATACCGCTGGTTGTCTTCCAGTGATCTCCAAAACAGTAAAATCCACCAGAAACCAACAAGTATCATTATCTGTACATATACATTAGAGTGAATCATCAAGTAATAGCCAAAAATTGTATCTGATCCGTAAAGCCCTTCTTTTTCATAATAAAAACAATAGCTTGTAGAAAAGGTTCATGGGAAGAAGGTGGAAAAGTGAACATTTAAGCTTAGCATGACCAGACTTACAGTCGCAATCCAAGAATGTATAGTAATTTTATGACTATTCTTATTGATGATGAAGATTACACTGAGAAAGACTCATAATTGGCAGATTAGATTCATTGAGGGTCTCATCATTGATTATTCCACACACGCATTTACTCAATGTTCAACTGCTATTCCTATCTTGAATATTTGAACAAAAAATGCAGTGGCATGATTAAAGAACACATATTGGACAACTTTCACAACAAATCTTTCATGTCTCTTGGTGGCCCTTTCCTGACTTTTAGAACCAGGTGGTGCGGGCAATATATTCTCCACACCTGATAAAAAAATATGTAAAACACCATCTTGAATTTTTTTTTTCCAGTTCCAAACAACAAAAACAGATCAATATTATTTGGAAATTTAATAAATCATGAAAAGATGATCATCCCTATGCCTGAAGTAATATGTAAAAAGTCAATTGTACAATTGCTATGACACACTTCTATTTGCTAATATGCAGTACCACCATAGGACACTTGATAAGTGCATTGACTTACTACATTTTTGAGGAACTAATGATTGATAAAGAAAGCTAAAGAAGACAAAAAAAAAAAAAAAAGAATAATCCAAAAATTCGCATAATTAAAGCCTAAACCCCATGATGCATAACCAAGAGACTTTCTCTTATAAGCATGAGATACATAAGCATACACAAGCATTGAGATTGAGCCATTGGATTGAAAGGATTTAAATTAAATAAAATAAGTGTTTGCCAATCCAATGGCTCAAATGTCATATGTTTATGTATCTCATGCTTATAAGAGAGTAATTTGGATAACCAAATACATGCATGTATGTATAATACATGATTTATATGGATTAGCACTTTGCCAGCATGCATAGACAAAATGACTAGTGGATTCCACTATTCAATTTGAGGTTTATGAGCACCCATGGGAATATACCATCCACATGAAACTACGAACTATAAGTCTCACCATATAAGAAATCCACACATCTCTAACTTATAATGAACCTGAATCCCAAACCTATTGCTTTATTGCAACTCATCACTCTACTACAACTCATTGTCACTTCCATGGTCTAACCCTAGACTGATACAATTGGAGCACCCTGCTCCACCACATGAACCCTATGAATTTCAAATTTTCATGATTTGTAATTTTGTATATTAGAAAGAGGTTCCTATATGAAGACCTAATTTGAAAATTCAAAAAAAAAAAAAAAAAAAAAAATACTAGGCACACATCAACAATTATCTTTCCAATTTGACTTAAATAAATTTGTTGAAAGCCATGCCTCCAAAAGGTTGATGTGTCAATATCTATGAAACATGGATACTTCAAAACCCCTCACATATCCATATCAGATATATATCCCTCCCTCCCTCCCTCCCTCAAACACCTAAGTTTGATTTGATGCCCAGATGATGCACAAATCTAAAACGCCAATGCCAAAAGAAAAGCAACTTTGTGACTCATAACTGCAATATAAACTTTTGAAATTCTATGACAAATAAATCATGGAAAATATTAAATCTGATTTTGAGGAAGACAAGCTCAAGAATGTTCACAGTAACCAATGTGACTAAAAGAATCTTATTCTTCGACTTACACAATCTGAATGATAATAATCTACTGTCCAATTTATGTCATAGTGAGGAAAAGAAAATGGTCCAGATCTTATAGAAATTATTTAGAATAGTCATTTAGATCAAGTACTTAGCAACAAGAAAATATGATTTTTAATATTCAGTCCCAAATAAATTATGCAAAAGCATTAAATTCCAAACCTGAATAATAAGCTACAAAACATTGAGGGAATAAACCCTGGGGCAGACTGCAGTCAAATGTTATGGGACACCATCATCAAAGAGAACTTTATAAAACCGTTTTCTTTCTTCTGGGTCAAACAAACCCCCTCTGTCTCGCTGATCATCAGGGTCAGACATATCAGAGTTCATGTCCTTGCCTTCATCTGATCTACCCAAAACCATGCCTTTCTTCTTCCTCTTTTCTAGATTTACCAAATGGTGCCTGCGGTTATATTCATGAAGCCCCTCCTGCATAAGTTCTCCAAACTTCTCCTTTACAATGACAAGTGGATCCTTATCAACCAATTCTTGCCCATTATAACCTTCTCTAAGAAGGACGGTATAGATCTGATACTTATTTGAAACATAAAATATGCCAGCATGCTTGAGCAGCAAAACATTCAATCTCTCTGGAAAAGCAAACTCCCTCTGAAAATGACCCAGCTTTACGATTGATGCTTTCTTCCATAGAGTCAATGACAACAACTCATGCACCAAGCCCACTGTCCTCTTCTCCACCTCCTTCAATCCCTCCATGGAGCCTTTGGGTTCCATGTAGGGTGAAATATAAGGAGTCGCATTAAATTCATGAAATCTTTCCCATGACTTGACCCAAGTTGAAGGCAATGAGCATGTGAAACATGGCTCAGTCCCCTGCTTGCGAGCCGAAGCTTCAATAGCAGAAACCGCTAAATCTGAATTCCAAGACATGAGTTCAATCTCCATGGAACTCCTTCGCCCACTATAATTCACAATCCGAAACATATCAGAATACTTTGGCACAAGTCTAATCAAATAGTCATCCGGAAAACCAAAATTCCGCTTCAATTCATTCAGCTTGACAACATTTAGTCTATGGTTGGAGCTCATCATTAGTAACTTTGCTAATCTCTCAACAAACACAGGCTCCTGCATATCTTTGACAGAGTCTTCCTCTTCCACCAAAGCCATCATCCGTTTTGTTAGCTGGCAATAGTACTCGTCGCCCTGCAGATAGACTTCAAAGCAACAGGGGTATTTTTTGAGCCAATTGAGGGCCTTTCCTTGGAGATCAAGGGTCTTGAACTTCTTCTGAAGGTATCTAACTGTTGCTACCTGATCAGGGCACCTAAGGATGATATTTTTTATTTGATTGTTCATTATCCACCGGCGATTCCTAGACAAAGCCGATTCAAGATATGGGTCCTTCTTCATTGACCACAAAGAAAAGTTCCGAACAAAGTTTTGAACGAGTCTTGGGTTTCGGAAGTGCAGTGCACATGCCATTTTGCTCTTCTTTATGCATATATGCTCAATGTCTAACAAAAAAAAAATCAATTAATTAATTAATTAATATGCGTGCTAAGGAAACAAAATAATGTGAATACCCATTTGTGCAAACTTAAGCAATAGCAATTAAACTAGAAAGTTTGACTGCACAATGACATATCGAAAAATGAAAAAGGATTGATATGAGCAAAGTGGTGAAAATGAACAATAAACCAGATAACAAACAATTTGCAGAAGAATTTCTAAAAGAAGCCCAAGATGATCACTTACAAGACTGCAACTGCTCAATCTGAATTTAAATAAGTCCAGACTCTTCCGTAGCACAGAATTCTAACACTCAATTTAATTATATCCTAAAAAGATTTTGTAAGGTAAAATTCCTTTCTGATTTCCTCAATGAATTATGTGAAATGCTCCTTCCAAGATACGACCATCCTACATACTGTTCAGTACGTGAATCAGCCCTTATTGTGGAGTCTGTGAACACACAGCCTACTGACAACCCAAAAGGAATCCCATCTACCATTCAACCCCAAACTAAAACCCTCAATAAATTGCACCAATTTATGAGAGTTTCGGCACCCAAACTTTGAGCAGGAACCGTCAATCAGCAGCTGTGAGCTTTGAGAAGGTGAGTCTCCTCCTCTTTCTCTGTCTCTGTCTCTCTCAAGCTCACACACGCACACACTCTCTCTCAGATTTGTTTCTCTGTTTGTTTTAAATTTTGAATGGGCAAAACGAGTTAAGTGTTTTACCAACATATGGGTTTGGGCTTCCTTTTAGGGATCTCATTAATTGATTAATAGGTTTTTGATATTCGGTTTAAAATAGGTTTTATTTGCCCAGAAAAAAAAAAAAAGGTTTAAAATAGGTTTTATTGCGTAAATACCATATAGACTATGATATTTGTGCGAAAATGCCATACAGACTTTTAATTGTAACAAAATGTCATCTAATCTTTCAAAATGGTGCACAATTGTCACTTTTGTCAATTCTGTCCATAACCCCGTTAAATCAAGGGGCATTTTCGACTTTTCTCACCCATCATCACATATTGGAGACCAACCTGCCACCACCAGCTGCAATGGCAGTGGTAGTGGCGGCTGAGGCAGTGGTTTACTTGAAAAATGAAAATTTCTCAAAATTTCTTAGAATTTTGAATTATAATCAACAATTAAAGGTTCTTAGTGGTGTAAATTGTCCAAAAACACGCAAGAATCACTTTCCAAAGTCGAAATTAAAGGTAACCTGAAATGGGTTCTTAAACCCTAAATTTCAATTTCTTAAATACTCAAAATTAAACTAACAAATGTATAAGGAAAATAAAGCTCATAAGGAGAGGAGAAAAACCCATCAAATACCAAGGTGATCGGAGGTCGGAGTTGACTAGAATCCGGCAACGAAGCTGGCGGTGTCACTCCCTTTTCTCGTGTCGATTTGCTGCACGTGGCGGCCGGCCGGCAGCGGGGAGGGGTGAGTTGAGTGGGCGCCGGGGGTAGGAAGCACACCGGTGGTCGTCGTTCGTCAGGGGAAGGTCGAAGCAAATGTTAGGACTAGAAACAATAAAGAAAGATATTTGAAGTAAAAAGACTGATTGATTTCATTCATATTATAGGGTTTTACAAAAGGATGCCTTTATAAGCTGCAGCTGAATAAGAAAGAATCTCTCTCACACACACACACGTGTAAATGATCCAACCTATTACAATTCTTGAAAGGAAAAATAGTGCAAACAAAATAAAGGAAATAACACTCAATAGTAATAAAATGGTGTAGTTGGATTGGGTAGAAGAATGCATAACTCAGGCCTAAGTAGTGGTCCAACAATCCCACCCCGTAAACATTAGACCTAACCTCAGAGCTGAAAAGATGGAAAACAGGCTTGGATATCATCTGCAGGCTCCCAAGTGGCATCTTCTTCTGGGAGACCAACCCACTTGATAAGCCATTTGGTAATTGGTGCATTCTTAACTTTGAAAAGACCATGCTACATGATTGTTTTAGGGAGCCATTCAGAGTGACCAGAGAAAGTTAAGGGTGGTAGAGTGGCCGGTGGAAGGAGTGATGTGGTTACCAATCCGTTTCTTCAACAATGAGACATGAAAAGTATGATGGATTCAGGCATGAGGGGGAAGGGCGAGGCGGTAGGCGACTGGTCCAATGCAAGCTACAACACGAAATGGACCATAAAAACGTGGAGATAAATTGTTGGAGGAACGAGTTTGCACGGACTGCTGCCTATATGGTTGAAGACGAAGATAGACCATATGGCCAACAGAGAATTCACATTCTGTTCTGTGGCGGTGAGCAAACAACTTCATATGATTTTAAGCCTCTGCCAGATTAGTGTGTAAAAGTTTCAAGAGGGCATCACGGTCTCGGAGAGTGGAATCAACCGCATGTATAGCAGTAGAGTCGGGAAGATAGCTACGGATGGAAGGTGGTGGAAACCCATATAGAGCTTCAAATGGAATCATTTTGATAGCTCGTTGGTTGGTGATATTGTACCAAAACTCTGCCCATGGTAATCACTGAACTCAAGTATGTGGTTTGTTGTCGAAAAAACAATGGAGGTAATGTTCCAATGTGCGATTGAGGACTTTGGATTGGCCATCTGATTGAGGATGGTAGGGATGGTAGGCGGAGTTGCAGCAGAGCAAAGTACCCTATTCTTTGAAGAATGCTTCCCAAAAATGACTTAAAAAAATAAGATCGTGGTCACTTGTGATCGATTTGGGCAAACCATGGAGTAGAAATACTTTCTTGATGAATATTTCTACTACCTTGGCAGCTGTGTATGGGTGAGACATTGGATAAAGTGACCATATTTGTTGAGGCGGTCAACAACAACAAGGATGGCGTTCTTGCCACGAGAATGTGGAAGGCCGTCAATAAAATCTATAGTGATGTCATGCCATACAGCCTGTGGAATTGAAAGAGGCTGAAGGAGACCAGCTGGAGAAATGGTCTCATAGTTCTGTCGCTGACACTCATCACAACTAGAACAAATTTCTTGACCTCTTGATGGATACCGGGCCAAAGGAAATTCTGGGAAATCCGTTTAAAAGTACGAAGATAGCCAGAGATGAATGAAACTCAGTCAAGAGTTGGGAATGCCAATCTGAAGTGGAAGGAACATAAAATCTATTTTTGAACATGAGAAACCCATTAGCAACCGAAAAACCCTTAGGAACAGATGTACCTACAACAAGAGCTTGGAAAATAAAGTAGCCAATGGGTCATTGTAGCAGGCTGAACGGATATGGTGAAGACCATAGAAGATTGGAGTGGAAATGCCAATCAAAATCATAAGTTCATGTTGCTGGGACAGAGCATCTGTTGCGTGGTTAGAAGACCCAGACCGGTACTCAATTTCATAATTAAAGCCCAATAGTTTGATTAACCACAACGGTGTTGTAATGCATTGATCCAAAAAATATGGAATTGTTTGGTGTTCCGTGAGGATTTTGAACCGCTGGTCGACCAGATAGGGTCTTTACTTTTGGACGGTGAAAACAACTGCCATAATTTCTTTGTCATATACCGACATGGCAAGATTGCGACCCGAAAGAGGTTTGCTTAAGAATGCAATGAGGTGACCATCTTGAGAGAAAACCGCTCCAATACCGCCATTAGACGCATCACATTCGATTGTAAATGTTTTGCAGAAGTCGGGGAATGTTAGTACTGGTGTATAAGAGAAAGCTACTTTAAGGGTGGCAAAAGCAGACTCTGATGCAGGAGTCCACATAAAATTGTCATGCTTCAACATGTTAGTGAGGGGTTTTGAAATGATGCCATAATCTTTGACAAACTTGCGGTAATAGCCAACAAGACCGAGAAAACCACGCAAGCCCTTGAATGTGGAAGGTTTGGGCCATGATAAAATACACTGAATTTTAGATGGATCCACCGCAACCCCATCTGCTCATGGCCCAAATACTCGATGGTCTGCAGGCCAAAAGAACATTTCGAAAGCTTCACCTTGAGATTGTGAGATGTAAGCTGTTGAAACACTTGGGAAAGATAGTCAATGTGGTCTGCAAGATATGAACTATAAACCAAAATATCATCAAAGAATATAAAAACAAATTTATGTAAAAATGAGGGGAAAATATCGTTCATTAATGATTAGAACGTGGAAGGAGCATTTGATAGGTTGAAAGGCATAACCAAAAATTCGTAATGACCTTCATGTGTACGAAATGTTGTCTTCTCAATATCCGGCTCGCTTATTCGAATTTGATGGTAACCAGAGTGTAAATCCAACTTAGAAAACCAAGCAGCCTCATGAAGTTCATCCAATAACTCATCAATGACTGAGATTGGAAATCGACCTTTAATTGTGGCTGCATTGAGGTTACGGTAACCAATGCAAAGACGCTATGAACCATCCTTCTTCTTCACCAATAGAATCGAGGAAGAATATGGACTAGAACTAGGCCAAACGATACAAATTACTAGTATTTCTCGAATAAGTTGTTCAATTTCATTTTTCTGAAGATGTGGGTAGCGGTATGGTCAGACATTAATGGGTGAGGTGCCTAGCTGCAATGAGATGCGGTGGTCGATGGAACATTGAGGAAGAAGGCCTGTTGGTGGTGCAAAAAGATGCTAGTAGTTGTTTAACAAAGACTGTAGCTGCTGGGGAGTGTCAAATGTTGATGGTGGGGAAGAACCAACAAAAATCAATTGAGCTAGAAAACCAATGCCCTCTGTTACTATTATTTTTTGAATATGAGTATGATCAACCAATTGAGCTGGTTGTGTTAAATAGCCCTGCAACTTGTGAATTTTGCCATCAATATGAAAATCCATAAACTTATTTTTGAAATGCCAACCTATGAAGCCTAATGACTCCAACCATTCAGCCTCCAATAAAATATCACAACCAATAATAGGTAAAAGATAGAAGGAAGATGTTAGAGAATACCTCTGAAGATTGATGGTAAGATCATGCACTCGCCCTGATGTAACAACGTGCTCACCAGAGGCCGTGGTAAGAGTGCGGGTATCAATTGTATCAATCAGAAAACCTAGTTATTTGGCAAGTGATGGATGTATGAAGTTAAAAGTGGCACCACAGTCGACAAAAATGTGAACGAGAACTTTGCCAAGAAAACCTTCAAATCTCATGGTTTGTGGAGTACCCGAACCTGTGAGAACATGGATATGGATGCCCGGTTTAGGTGCCTGGGTGGATGAGGGTTCGTCGGGGTTGTCAGAACAATCGTGATCAAAAGACGTCCTCTCGCCAATCAGCTTTGAGCACCGCCACAGTGGGAATTTTGAATTTGTGTCTTGGGAAATTCTTGTCTTCACAATGAAAACAGAGGCCTTTCTCACGGCAATCATGTGCTTCAGCTTGAGATAATACCCGATGAGGATTGGAATAGGGCCCAGAAGGTGGGCGATGGGTGAAAACTGATGGCAGGGCAGAGTTAGAGACGTCGAAAAAACGGGATGACGAGCTGGTTGGTTGAAAAGAAGGCTGTTGGGGTACATATCTAGGGGCGTAAATATGAGTGGTTTGAATGGCATCCAACAAAGTGCTTGAACGAACTACTTGGACATCTAGTTTGAGATCGGGTTGTAACCCCCCGATGAACACATTTTTTAGCTGACCATCAGACCAATTTGAAGCTCGGCAGGAATACTTTGTAAATTGAGCTTGATAATTAATCATCCAAGGAACTGGTTTGTTGAATGTGGGACATGTCGACTTCAAACGCCTCATCATCGTCGTCCCCAAATTGTTCGAGGAACAGATTCACAAACAAACCCTAAGAGTCCCGTGGATAACGTTGTTCAAAAGAATGCATCCAAAGTGACGCATCACCGCTAAGCTGAACAGCGGAGACAATGACTTTCTGTTTGTCTGGAATTTCATAATAGTCGAGGTATCGTTCTGCCGAGGCAATTCATGCCAATGGGTCTTCAGCTCAAGTACCCGAAAATTTAGATAACTCAAGCTTGGGTTTGAAGGAGTGGGTTTCGGGTAGGGTTGTAAGGTTGTACTTAGGGGAAAAAAGGTGTTGGTTGTGGTGGGAGGTATGGGATGGGTAAGGGGAAAGCTGGTTTGAAATAGTAAAATGGAGAGAGTGGAGAGGCGGGGTGGGTGTAGTGGAAATGGGAAGAGATGTATGAGGGAGTCGGGTAGGAAAAGGGAGGTGGAAGGTGGGGGGTGGGAGGTGGGTGGTGGAGTGTGGGTGTTGTGGGAGGGAAAAAGATGGTAGGTGAGGGTGTATAGCAGCCGGGGAATGTGAACCGCGAGAGAGAGGAGGGAATTGGAAGTCATGCCCATGTGTAGATCTGAGCGATGTCGTACCTAAGTGTAGATGGCAATGAGCCAAAGGTGGGTGGCTGATAGGATGAGGAAATGGTGGCAGAAGGGGAAAATGGGGTGGAGGAGCGTGGGGGGAGGGGGAAGTGGTAGAGGCGTTGGGAACAGATCAGGTGGTGGTGGTGGGGATGGTGGTGTGGGGAGGCACGACGGCTTGGGTGGGATGACTATTGGTTGCGGTGGTGCTTGGGAGGGGGTGGAGACGACGAAGCTCCTCCAAAAGAGGGTTCTGGACAGAACTTAGCTGGGATTGGAATGTGCTTTGGAGATCTTTTTGGGATGAGGAGAGTGAGGCGATGGTGCGTTGCATATTTGCCAAGGAGGTTTTTTGGGCCTCATTTTTACTCAAAAGAAAAGTAATTTGATCTTGGGCCTCATGTAATTCCATGAGTAGGGGGTCAGGATGTGAAGGGGTTGACTGGGAGGGGTGGGCAGTAGAAATAGGGTGGGGGTCCACAACCGTCACAACGGCACGTTTGCCGCCCATGACTAACCAGGCCCTGATACCAAGATGTTGGGACTAGAAACAATAAAGAAAAATATTTGAAGTAAAAAGATTAATTGATTTCATTCATACTGTAGGGTTTTACAAAAGTATGCCTTTATAGGCTGCAGCTGAATAAGAAAGAATCACACACACACACACACACACGTGTAGATGATCCAACCTATTACAATTCTTGAAAGGAAAAACAAAATAAAGGAAATAACACTCAATGGTAATAAAATGGTGTAGTTGGATTGGATAGAAGAATGGATAACTTAGGCCCAAGTAGTGGTCCAATAGCAAGAAGCTCCGGTGTGTAGCAGTGGTTGTGCGCACTACGCAGGGATCGAGAGAGAAAAAAAAAAATTGGGTGCGAAAAGTAAAAAATGCCCCTTGATGTAACGGGTTATGGACAGAGGTGGATGGAAGTGGCAATTGTGCACCATTTTGAAAGATTGGATGGTATTTTTGTCACAATTAAGAGTCTGGATGACATTTTCGCACAAGCATCATAGTCTATATGCCATTAATGTAATAAAGCCTTTAAAATAATATTAGGAGTTTGGGCTCTAAATTTATTAGTTTTTTTAGGAGTTTTTATTAGTTAAATATCTCAATTTTACATTCTAATTTAATAGGAATAACATTCTACTTCTATCTATGTTTTGACGAAAGAACGATGAGCTCACTCTACTTCTATCTATGTTTTTGTTTAATTTACATTGATTGGGAGTTCTATGTTTTTTTAGCTTAATTGATGTATTTTCTTACTTGGGTTATGTCATTTTTAGCTTAATTCTTGCAAATTCATTGATTGCTTGAGAGCAATACTGAATTGACAACGCTCTAAATTCTTATTGATTCAAAGAACATATGCCAAGAAATTTAGGATAAAATAGATGTCTCTCTGCAATTGTCTTTTATCAAATTCAACTAATGAGGTTGCCTTTACAAATGTTGCAATAAATAGGCAAGCCTCTCATAAACGCAGGAATACAAAGAGCTTAGAAACTAACAGAATTCCAAGAGACTCAAAAATTGCCAAAAACAACATTTATGAGTTAAGGCCTCAGAATCTAAAAGACACATCATAACTAACAAGCAAAATTGTAAAAGATAATATAACTAATAAACAAAAAACAAAGGGAAATAGCAAAACCACGAGTACCTATTTTGGATTTTGACGATCCAAGTAATTATTTGCTATCACAACAACATCACATACATATCTATGACATCTAGACTATGATGCATTCATTCTCTCTATTGTATGCAAAATTTTATTTGATTATTTTTCTTGCAAGTATACAGTTTTTATAGTAAAGTTCGTATAAAAGATGAGGTCGAACCCAAGGGAGTGTTGCAAAGAGATACACTAAATTTAAAACTCTAAATTAATTTAAAACTAACCTAGCTTAAGAAATGGTAGGTTTTTGAGGAAACTAGCACAAGATGCAACTAAAATATAAAGCAATAAAGTAATTGAAAGGAAAATAAAGTAAGTAAAGGGGCAATAACTCAAATTTTAAATCTAGAGATGAAAAATGAAAACTTTTAGGTGTTGGAAATTTAAACAATGGCATGAAAACCTAGGTTCACTACAACATTATCCTCTTATCATCACTATTGTTTTCTGTTAGCTATTGATGCAGCAGCCACTATCAATGGTAGTGATTTAGTAATTGCCACCCTACAGTCACCATTAAGCTGATGGAGTTTGGAGACAAGAACTGTCTTTCACTGCTGACAGCTTGTGGCTCTACCAACGTTGCATAGAGTTGCTAATATGGGATCACCATTGATGGAAATGTTGCCGTATTAGTGTTAATGAAAATGCCTTTTTCAACCAATTTTTTATAAAAGTGGGTTTGAATTATATAATGGTTAAATTGGCAAATGATTTTGCTGCTAATTGCAATGCATAATTCCAGTGGTTTTTGCTGCTATTTCTAGTATATTTGCTATGCTATTTGCACTAGACATTCCCACCTTCCACAACTTAATATGGATCATCTGGCAGTTGCAGTTGAAAAGGAGATCATGTAGCAAATGTTTACAGTTTAATTATACAAGGACATGCCCCAATATGGACCTCCATGACAGAAAAATGCAGATTCTAACTCATCCATTATTAATCAGATAGAAGCAACCAGAAATGTGAATTTCATTGAATCAAAATCAGCTTGCTACTTACACTTACTTTAGAAGATACATAAATCGTACATACAACAATATCAAAGATACATAAATCATATGGATCCTTGCCCTTCTTCACAATCTTCTATCTTGGCTCTCTTTGCCTTTGGTCTGCAGAAAACATACATACAACAATATCAGAAGATACATAAATCGTACAAAGCCACTCAAATGAAAACAAGGAATACCTCTCTGTGAAAGGTTTGTTAGTCACCTCAGTGGGCTTCTCCACAACTTGAGACTCTAAACATATCAAATAAATTAATCAAAGTAAGTCCAAATCATATTCACACAACACAAAACCCACCCAAGTGCATCTTGATTTTGGCATCAAGGCTACAATTGTGCATGCTGATTAGTGCCACTGACACGTCCTTGTTGCACTCCTCGCTGCAAAATAACCCACAATTTACTTATTTAATTTACATTTTTTTGATTAATCAATTGGATACAAACAAACAAAAAACCCTGAAATACGGACAAAATGAGATCGACAAAGAGATGAGAGAGAAGAGAGAGAAAGATCTACAAACATAACCTACCATGTATTTTCAAATCTACAAAGTATAAACCCTCGTCTGGTTTCAATCTAGCCTTATGACTAGGTTTTTGGGAAGACAAAGATCAGCGGGAGAGAGATAAGGAGGAAACGAAGAGTTTGGTGATAATCTCGCCAGAATCCTCCACCAGATGATGGTGGTCCGATCATAGACAGATAGATGAGAGAAAAGAGAGGGTGCGGCTGGTTTGAGGTTTAGAGAAAATGAAAATGAATTTCAAGAGTTAGATTTTTATCCTTCATCAACCCTAAGTACCAAAATTACACATTTACCCCTTAAAATAAAATCACCATATTTTGTTATCCTCCATCAACATAGGTGTAAACAGTGACTGAAAGGGTTGCAACCCAAATTCATATGATTCCGTGTGCCAGCCACTGTAAGAAATGAAATAAATTTCTCATTCTTCCAATTTTTGGTTGAATTTGTGGTGGGAAGAAAGGATCTCAGACAATGGGGTTTTACCACCCGCAGCCCAACGCAACCCATTTAGTTCTATTTAGTATTTTTTTCATTATTTTAGTTATATTTAGTTAATATTCCACCGAATGGGTTTTTCTTTTTGTCATACTACCCATAAGTCAACTAATATATCTATTAGTGGAACATATGGCAACCTTTAACTCCACCTTTTTTTTTTTTTTTACCTCTACTAAAATATTAATTAGTGATGAAAAAAAAATGTCAATAGCCACTAACTCTAATCTTGTTTCTTTTCAAGGTGATCATTGGTCATATTTGTTGTAGTGGTTAGGGTTCCACACCACCATATACACATCAAGTGAAATTTTTTAGTTACTTCCCAAAAAAGGAGGGCACCCAAGAGTCAACTTGATGCCCTCTTCCAAAGATGTTTATTATTTAAGCACTTGAATTGATTATTTATATGGTAGATCTTGTTTTTACTTAAAGGAACAAGCTTTAAGCAACTCAAGTGAACCAAAGTCTAAAGGAACAACAAGAGCTCAAAAAGATTGTATTTCAAAGGTTAGTCACCAAGCAAAATGTGAAAAGAGGCTCTAACTACCCATGATATATGACATCATGGGTGAAAGAAATTTCATACAACCTAAGGTGATCAATCGAAGATGTTAAACATCAAGCATTAATTCAAATAGTGAAGAGGAATTCATCAAAAGAAATTTGGAAATTGAATTAAATAAACAAAGTCATAACAATTGAGTAATCATGGCTAGGGCTTCATCCTAAGCCCTAGTACGTTAAGAATAGAAGTCTAAGCCTTTCTAAGTCAGCTGAGTTTCCTTCCCCTTGTAGGCTTAGGTTAGAGCTTTCCTTAGATTTCGCGACTGTCATAATTATTATTACACATGTGATAAAAATCCTTAAAATGAACTAAGTAAAGGAATTAATGTATAAAAAGATGGTATAATTTGTGTCCATCAGATGATCAAGTTGATTGTGCCATAACTCAGATACAGACGCAGACAATGCTTAAGGCGAAGTAACAGGCAACAGATAAAGGTCATTCCTACATGGGCCTTAAAAAATGGATGTACCAGTAGATAAGTCAGAGATAGAAAAACCATGAGACTCAAAAGTGAAACGAACATATATAATTATATTTGGTGAACTGAGCTACAAAAATAAGATTCTGGTGTGATTTGGAACATGAAAAACATTATTTAAACTAAAGGAAGAATGGTGCGATTAATTTCAGTTTACATTCCATCTCTTTACATGTGTTATGATATGCTTGATCATCATATGCATGCTTTGTATTGAGTTTGTTACATAGGTAAATTCAGATGACCGAGTCTTGTGCCTATGAAAGTAACGAAAGAACTAACTAGTTATAGGTTCTTGAAATTAATCATCATGAATAACTAGAATAGATACCATGTTCTAGGGTTTGTGTGTTCGTCGATTTCCATCATGCTTATGTTTTCTTGAAGTACAACTTAGTAGATACCATGCTAAATACTTTAAGATTGGAAAAAGCTAGTTAGTGTAGACACCCATGCCTAACTAGTTGTTTAGGAAAATCCATAACTTAAAGAATAGATACCATGTCTTTGGGTTGACAAACATTGAGCATTTGAATTTGTTTCATAGTTCCAATAATAATATGAACACAATCTCTCTTCGATCAATAACTAAGAATTATAAGACAAGACATATTATTACTAATACAATTTGAAAGGAAGTAGCAGCATACAATATTGGCACTTGCATTTTCAATTAAATGAGGGAATGAGATTTGAGAACAAAGATGTGCAAGTGGATCCATACTAATATAAGAATAATTAAGGAAAATAGAAAGAACATGGTAAATTTTCTCATATGATGTTAGTGTCTTTTCCATTTTAAATGTAATAAATGCAAGTTGAACATGGTGCATGACCAAGTCTTAAGACAACAAATTTAATTTATAAAAAGAAAAAAGATTAAAATCCATGGTAGAATTCAAGTATTATATTATCAAGTATAAAAAACTAATTTCTCAACCAAAATATGAATATGCAGATACACAACAATTTCCTAACTTATTCAATTGATTGAATATGCGTTGAACGAGAGGGGGTTGTGGCGTGCTATCTAGCGAGGGACTTAGCGGTTCTTACTTACTTAGCAAAGGAGTTTCAGATAATGTAATATAACAAGGTCTAAGAAGGGTGGTAGGATCATCAACTAGATTATATAATTGGGGCTTGGACAATTCTCCATAACGAGGAAAGAAAATTTGTAATAGCTTACCTGTTACCTTTCAAGCTAGAGCATTTGGAATTTTTTCATTGGATGATGAGGTAGGAGAGAGGGGAGGTTGATTCATTGGATTTGGATGGTCATCAAATAGCCTACGACTGCAATTGGGTCCTCGCTTCATGGTTGTGAACATAAACAACTAAAATATTTCTAACACACAAGTCTACTTGAATTAGGACGCATACACTATATAGCTTTGAAATGAATAGCTCGTACAACACAATTGACATTATTACTTAGAGAAATGCATTATGGTAGTGTGAATCAAATTGAGTAAGAAAAATTGGAACATGTTCTGACAAAAAAAAAAAAAACACTTGGTTAATTAACTTCTATAACAAATTATCAGGTGCTTAGTGGGTATAATAATACCATTCATAGACATGGATATATATGATAGTGAGCAAAATATCAAAAGTTTTTTTAATATGGTCTAGTACGAAATTTTTTTTTTGACATTATATTAGTTAATATAAGGACATAATATATAACTTATTATGTTTTGGTCCAATTGTCATTCATATTGATTTTTTTTTTTTAAAAAAAAATCCATCCATATTTAGAATTCTAAATACAAAAAACAAAATTTGCGAGTCTCAAAGTAGAGCAGCAATATGATTGTAATTTTTTTGCAGTAAAACTTAATTAAATAATTGGTAGTTTTAAAATTGACAAAAAATAAATATCTAGTTTAAAATTTCATGATTAAGTATATAAAAATTTGTTTTGTTAGCAGCCTTTAAGTAAAGCAGACATAAAACAACATCGTTTTTTGCTAAATACTAGGCAATATTTATATGTTATTATCTCCAAGTCTAGCCAAACCCTAACGATCCTAAAGCAGCTGTGCACAACTTGAATCTCTCTACAATCGATTGCAGGATAAAGGAGGCGTGCATCCTCTATTAGGTTAGTAGGACAACAACAGTCCAAGTAAGTCTTCATGCATGCCACTTCATTCATGCCCCATTTTTTGTTTGTTATGTCTCTTTGGTTGGATGGATCAAAGAAGACCATTGATTTATATATGGTCCAAGTCAATGGTAAGGTACCATTGATTCATTGAAGTGCTTGCAAGGTGTCCCTCCAAGTTTCCCATTAACGAATGCAGCTGGAAGAATTTTACTAAGGCCCAAAGGGAAGATGCATGGCTAGATGTCAAGGTAATGTACATTGAGTAAATGATCATGTGTCAAGTTAAATTATTTTTGTATTCATTTAATTATCTTAATGATATAAGGTTTGATAAAGGGCTTGTAAATGTATTATGTAGGAAGGTATACAATGGAGTTATCCAGATAAGTTGTCAAAGTATATCCAAATTAGGAAAGTGGTGAAGGGGAAATTGAATAAACGTTGAAAGTTGTTCAAATCTAAATTGCATAGAAAATGACTCATTATATGGAATGGAAGAGAGGTTGTGGGGATAGGCATGTCAATAAGGAGCAATGACGTATATTGGTGGCATGGTGGGATGAGAAATGATAGGTACGCTCAATTTATATTGACTGATTACATTATGCGTATATTATACTTACCTCACTAAACTGAACTTTATCCTAATGTCTTTATGACAATTGACAGAACCGCCGCCAGATTTCACCCTAAAACCTGGAGAGATCCTGCAGGAATCCAAAATCAAAGAAAATCTTACCGAAAATTCGGCAAAACCTCCCCTGAAAATGGACTAACCCAGAATTTCAAACCTGTTAAAAAGCACCTCTATACAGCAACCACCTCTACCACAACCAAATAGGGTCTCAGACCCAACAATCTCACAGAAATCTAACTTAAAATTTGTAGAGTGGTTATCAGAGCTGCTATTCTATTACAAGGAATTTTTACAAAAACTAAATGGCGCCTACAGGGTCCGACTAAGGAGATGATTGCAACTGCCTCGACGTGTTTGGCTCGACCTCCACCAAATCTACTACCTGGGGGACAATTTAAGACAAAACAAATAAACCGTGAGACAAACTCAGTGAGTTGACAGTTTAATGAAAACGAAAATAAAAATAAACTTTCTATTTCAGAAAATCCTTCAAACCATATTTAGCACCAAGTCCTTACGTCACTCTCTGAAATCCCCCAATTTTAAAACAATTTCACAAGTCTAAAAAAATGTTATAAAACCCATGAAACTCAACGAAAAGATGGCACATTTCTCAATAGCAAATCATTTAAATTAACAAAGTCATAAAAATAATAATAAAATCGAAATCATTATAAAACTCGAAAGATATTTCTCACTTAAAATCCATACTTAAACTCTAAAGATACCAATCTCATTTTCCACCATGCTATATACCCTGAATAACCTGGCCATACACCTGTGCGGAATTCCTGCATCGCACAGGCAGGCAATATCCTGGCCATACACACGCGTGGAATGAATCCAACACGTGCAGGCAATATCCTGGCCATACACACGTGTGAATAAAATCAGCACGTGCAGACAAATCCTGGTCATACGTGCACGCAGAGCAGCCCCCAAAGGACGAAGCATCCCGACACACGGCCCAAAGCCTATATGTGCATCGTGATGGGTCCCAAAGACATATGTATCTGATAACCTGGAGGGTACTGCAAAGGTGGTTTGAAAACTATTTTTAATATCTCAATGCCACTCTAAATAATTTCTTAAAAATGAAAAGTCCCAATGAGATTCTCACACCTTTTCCTCCCAACTCCAGACTTTCTCAAAACTTTGAAATCAATTTCCTTTCAATAAATTCTTGTATAAATCACATTTGAAATCGTATATCTCTATCGACTCTTAAAACCACATTTATTCGTCAATCTCGTATGAAAAATCATTTAATAAAACTTAAAGTAAGAATATTAGTCAAACTAACGGAAATGTAAACTTTGAAAATCATAATCACTTATAACAAATTCAACCCCAAATTAGTTTAACTCAAACCATACTCAAATAAAACTCGGGATAAGCAAATAAATTCAATCATAAAGTAAATAAAATGTCTTTAAAACAAAAGTCCACTCACTGTGATAGCCCTAGCTTCGATCCTCCGCCGGATCGTCACGAACCACGGTCGTCTCGCCTATAAAATACACAACAAAACCGTAAAATTAGTCTCCAATTACGGTCTGAAACACTTTTCGTTTTCCCTAATCACTTCCAACCTACCCAAGATCAACAACCAACTCAAACAATGGCTCTAAATGACCCTACATTCAAGAGATGACAGTGGGTGTTTGAGACCACTGCGATTGCCGCCCAAAGTGGCGGCTCCAAACCCAAATTTAGCCAAAATACCTTATTTCCTAAAATCTACTTATATTTTTCAATTCTAAACATCGATTGGGGTTCCTAGGGATGAAATTTGTCCAAAACCAACACCAATAACAACCCTGAATTCGAAACCCAAAGGAAATCCGAAATGGCTCTATAATCCAAAAATTTCAAGTGTCTAAATCCAAGGTTTTTACCCTACAAAACGAAATGGAGGGAAAGCCCAATAGAAGAGGAATAAAACTCACCTAAAATGGAGGTGATTGGCGCTGGAAATTGGTCAGAATCCAACGAGACAAAGGGGAGCCAAGTTGCTGATTTTCTGGGTTTCCTGTGCGCGCAGCTGGGCTGGCTGGAAGAGCGCTGGGGGAGGCCGCCGGCCTGAAGGAAGGTCACCGGAGAGTGGCGACTGCGAAGGGAGGCCGGCGTTGATGGCCGGTGCTGCGCACAGAGGGAGAGAGCAGAGAGAGAACACGGGGCGAGAGAGAGAATGAGGGGAGAGTGTGAGCTCGGGAGGGTGGCCAGCGCCTGGGGTGTTCACCGGTAAGCTTAGGTCGAAGGGGGGCCGTCGACGGCGGGCTGGGTGATGGTGGTGGTCGGTTGGTGCAGGGCTGGTTGCGGGGGGGAGGAGAAAAACAGGGAGAGGGAGTGTGCGGGTGAGAGGGAAATAAAGGGAGAGAGAGAGATCAGAAAAAAATTTCTGATTTTTGGTTATTTAAAATCCCACTTTTATAAATTTACAAAATTGCCCCTCATTTCACACGTCCGTATCTTCCAAAGCGTAACTCGGATCGACGCGTGCTACGTGTCTATGAAATCGTGGGCTCGAAACCTATCTAACGGACCCGGAGTCAAAATCGAAAGCCCATTTATTTTAAAAGTCAACTTTTGGGTCAAACCCAAATAAAAATAAAAATTAACAATTAAATCAAAACCTTTTTATTTTCCAAATAAATCTCAAAATCTTAAAAATGCAATTCCACACCTTAAAAAAAATCTCTTAAAAACATAGTTAAATAAAAATTTAAAATTTTTCTTGAAAATTTGGGTCGGTTCGTTACACAATTATATCTCACGCCCGCGTGTAGAAATGGGTCTTCTCAAGGTAGTGAGAATAAGCTCAACCATAGGGAGAAGCCGATTAGCAAGTCAACCACTCGTTCACGTTCATTCGACTTGCTAATCGATTAAATCTATTTGTGGAATTAGAAGAGGGGAGCTATCTTCAAACAAGAGGGTTGGAGGTTCCTTAAAATGGGTTGGTTTGGTTCCATTCAGAATGGATTGTGTTGGAATGAAATAGAAACACTCAAGTATCAACAAGATCAACCGAAAACAGAAGAAGATGAGCCACACAACGAGAACAAAGACTTTTGCCCAAATTCGGAGTGCATGGGTGAGTAATTTTCAATACCACAAACTATTGAAGAATATAAAAATGATCTACGTTGCAAGAATGGTTGCCCGATATTTATTTATGTAAGTGGTATGCATGTGTGGTATGTGTGATAGCATATATGTGTATATTTAATAGTTATACATAATACATACAGTATGAGATAGGCCCTATAAAATGTTGGTGGATCCCACCTCACCATTTCAATTTAATTTTTTTGCTATTATGCCAAATGTACGTGGTTGAGTTTTTTCTCTTGTTTTTTTACTTGTGAAACTTTGTTTTTATTCAATTTCCTAATAAGGTTTGCAAGTGCGTTTGGACTAGACATATCTTACTCTTATTGCATGCTTTTTGTATCCATATTTTTTTTTTCTTTTGTTTTAAAATGCATCCCGTATTAATTTTGACATATATGGATGTTTACACCTAGTGCAGTATGTTACACATGGGGGAGAAGTAGTGGACCGCTAGACATTCTTCAAGTTGACATATAGCAAATCAAAAAGTCATAAGCCAGTAGTAGCCTATGAGGATGTGGTAGAGAGCGCACCTAACACCATGCCCCCTAAAGAACATTTTAAGCTTTTTTTTATAAACCATGAGAAAACATCAACTTATGTGATAAGTCATAATGACCTATAATTGATTTATTTGAACTCTGATTGGCGATCCATCAGTTTCGTTGGACTCATTTCGATCCCCTCAGTTTATCGACAGTATTTTTAGATTTCCCAAATTCCAACCGGGAGACCCTGAAACTGCCAAATTACCGAATTGCCCTTCTACGCTCACAACCCGTCCACTCATTACCAAACGAACACTACTCTTGCCATTTAACCCCTTATCCTTCACATTAGTGTCACAAAAGCATAGCTCCAAGTGCAGACCATGACACATAGTAGAGTTTTTGGCGGTTCTATGGAATGTTATTGGAGATTTCTAAATTAATATGCTTTCTTGTTTTTCTCAATCTTTGAGCATATCAATGGCTTTATGATGTTTTCGAAAAGGTTTTAAAACTTAGTGATTCAAAAGAAAAGGACAAGAGTTTGGTAAAAAGTTTTGATTTAAAACGATTTTAAAGAAAAATAATTAAAGCTTATCAATGTCCAATCACTGAGATTTCCCTAGGTTTTTTTTTTTTGTTTTTTATTAATGTTCCCCCCAAGTAGTAGGCCGTTCTACACTGAGGCATCTGTAAGTTTGTATTAGGTGATTTATCTACCTAATTAACTTGATTAAAACCACAGTCAGTAATTGGACCCTAATTTTTGTTTACGTGATGACTCAGGGACTAATCAAACAGACTTAAATCTGAAGTCGCAGATTGACACTTGTAAATCAAAATACAACTTTTGTAACCAACACAAATCAAAACACACCAAAGGATCAAGTGATAACCTATACACCCAGAGGACCCATCACAGTAGGCATCCCAATGTTATCCACAACCACAGTGGTGTGTAATTAACAAGACAGTTCCATATGACATATAACAATATCAAGCATATATATTCAATGCAGATTTGTGTTTAAAAGTTGAGTAAGTCAGTAAACATAAAAACACAAAATGGAGACAAAGGCACTCAAGATGTTCACCCAGAAAAACCACAAAGGGTAAAAACTAGGGGTCTTTTTCAGCTGATCGAGCAATCCACTATATAAGAGGTTCAATACAAATGGAGCATACAGCACACAAGCTCAATCACTAAGTCCTAAACTAATGACAGCTTCTTACCCCTTTGTGCAACTTTCAAAAGCATGGTAATCAGTCAATCAAGAAAAAGGCAGCTTAATCTCCAAGCTCATCAACCCATGGCACCAATTCATATCAAGCACAACAGATTCTTCAATATATGAACATGATATGCAAAATTGGATTCTCTAAAAATCAACCTTCTCAAGCAAGAGACATGAAAAGATTAATGGAGAATCCTAGATCTAAAATCTAAATGATAGTGTTTATAAATTTGTGAAAACTTTAGAACACACTCAAACACATTCAGATTTTAGAGGATAAAAAACACGTCCAAAAAATTATTTTAGTTTATTAAATTCAAAACCATTTTCTTACTTGAAAAGATGAGCACACACCCAAAATAACTCAAGCATTCACGTAGCCAGCATGCCCAAAGATAATGCGCGTCACAGCTGCAAAACCCAGACCAAAACACCCATATACCCACGACACACATACGCCCTTGTATGCCCATGCCACATGAAAGCTAAACAATGGCTGTCCACAAGAGACAAATTGAAGGCATATTCTTTTTGTCTTAGAAAGGAATCTTAGTACAACTGTAGATAAGAATGTGGAGCTGTAAATCAATAATTTCCTCATTTTGCAAAATTCAGAAAAGAGGAAGAAGATGAATAGTGCTGAGGTGTGTGTGAGTGCGTGAAGGCTAGCTGAAAAATACATCACATGTCTTTTACAAATTAAATCAATAAGAAACCAGTTCATGTGATGTGCACATGCTTGTAAGAAAAAAGGAAATGAGCTTTAATTGGAAAGGGCTTTAAAAGCCAAGTTATGAAATGGCTTACTGAAGTGTCATCAAATATTTAAGTATTAAAAATACATGTATGTGCAGTGCACGTGTGAAGAAAATTGTCCTTATGATCAGTGAGTGACTAGTCAAATAGACACAAAACTGTTTTTCGTGAAATGCATTATACCTTAAAGCCTTTTGCATTGCACTTTCAGTCTTGATTTCTTCAACACAAATGATCTTAACCTTAGTTCTAGCCTAGAGCTTGTGAGTAAATAATTAAAAAAATAAATACAATGATTTTGACAAAAAACAGCCAATTCAGAATCCTAGAAACTAATAGCATCTTTTCCCCACCTTCATCTCATCAACATTGTAGGCACAATGTATTTCTTTCATATTACTTATGTTTTATTGGTGTTGTAAACCGTATTTAGTTATGGTTGATAGCTCTATGCTAGGGTGTCTATGACTTAATTTATTATGATTTTGGGTAGGATTTGAGGCCCCTGAATTATTGTTAGTTGAATGATTATTGGTTTCTAGTTGGAGTTAGATTGGTTGTTAGCAGCAAGGGTTTAAATTTTGAAATTTTTAGGGGTGCCGAAATTTTAACACCCATTCGTTTCGATTTCGGAAAATTTCGGCGAAATATTCGAAATTTCGCCGAAATTTCGAGCGAAATTTCGAATAGGGTTACATGAAATTTTTTTGAATTTCAGCAAAAATTCGCTCAAATACCCACGCAGTCACGCACCCAGCTAACAGCCTAACCCTCACCTGCACAGTCGTCCTCTCTCGATCTCAAACCCGATCTGCAGCGCCGCTCTCTCGCCTCTCTCCTCCGTCTTCTCGGATTGCAGCAGCGCCGTTCTCTGTTTCTGTTCTCGGACTCCGGCCATCTTCTCAGTAACTCCGGCCACCTCGAAGCATCCGGCCACCTAGAAGCCTCTGGCCACCTCGAAGCCTCTGGCCTTTCTCTCTCACTATGAGTATAGTAGTATACAGCCAAACTCCTCGGTGATTCCATGTTTCCACTGTATTTGGCTGGTTTTCTTTTCTGTGTCAATGTGTTAATTGTTATTAACTTATTACAATTTACAATAAAGTTTGGACCTTAGATTTAAACCCTTGCTTTTAATTTATTTAATGTCAATAATTTTTTAGTCAAGGCTTGAGCAGAAATGATAATTTTACTAATAGACTAATAGATTTACAAATTTACAATTATCTGTATAGAGTATATGTATATCTGTATGAGTATGAGTATATCATTTACCCACTGTTAAATATTATCTAATATCAATTGATCAATATCATATTTTGGGTTTGCATGTAAATTATATTGATCTTGAGTTGATTTATATAGATTTGGAATCAATTGTATGATTTTGGGTTGATTTTGATTTGTATAATTTGTATGATTTTGGGTTAATTTTGAATCTTTAATCGTATAATTTTGGAATTAATTGTATAATTTTAGGTTGATTTTGATTTGTATGATTTGTGTAATTTGTATGATATATAAATATTGATGTGGAAGTTGAAAGTGGTGATATGATATGAAATTGAAATTGGTATGATTTGTTAATAATTAATATGGAATTTGTATGATTTGTTAATAGTATCTAATATGTATCATGTATGGAATTGTCGAATTGGTAATTTAGAATTAGTAAAATTAATATGGAGTTGGTAATAAATTAATAATTAATATGAAATTAGTAATATGGAAAAGAAATTGGTGATATGATATGAAATTACAAATTAGTAATATGGAAATGAAATTAGTGATATGATATGAAATTACAAATTAGTAATATGGCACAACAAGAGACAAACTCTTCAAATGAGTATGCTTATGGGCAAATTCAACTACAACAGGTTCCTGATCCATATGGTTGGCATGTTGGCAATTACATGCAAAATTATGTTGTAGAAGTATTTTGGGATGATTATTCTTCGCATTACACCTACTCTGGACATGATGATACTGAAGACAACGGAAATTTTGAACCTTCTATAAACTCTATGTGGTATTGATTACTTTTGTAATTTATGTGACAATATTGTAGTAAAAATAAAATTGAGGTGTTATTGAAGTAATTATTAATTAGTGAAACATTTTTTTAACAGTATTTGCCTCCAGCGCGCATTATATTCATCACATACCACATGAAACGTATCATATAATTTGGTTTTTTCAATGTTTTTTATTAATGTAGTAGATAATATGTTAAATAAACATATGGTAAAGTTTTATTCAAAATTTCTGTATTTTGATAGTAATTTCCGTCGTTTTCGTCGAATTTTTGTCGAAATTTAAAAATTTTCGAAATTTCCTCGAAACCCGAAATTTTATTCCTTAGTTAGCAGGGACAGACCCAGGATTTTAACATGGGGTGGGCTGAAATTCTACTAATTTTTTACTTAGAATTTTTTTTTTTTTCACAATTCCCAAATGTATTGAAAAACTTCTATTATTATCTTCAACTACAAAATACATTAAAACTATCATATAAAAATATTTTTATATAAAAAGAAATTTATTTAAACAAAACTAAAGAAAAAAAAAAAAAAAAAGATCAAAGCAAACTGCCACTTGCACTCCCAGCAATAGCTAAAATAGTTATCAACCTATTAAATCATATATATCAATTAACATTTTCACTATATAATTAAGAAAAATAAATAAATGTAGGTTCAAATTTCACAATTGAAGAATCAATTCCAATTTCACTTTACCTGGATTGAGAACATGATGGATTAATTTGTTGGTCCTTAACTCTTGAATTAACTTTCATGAGCTAGAGAACCAGTCCAAAAAATAGAAGAGAGGAAAGACCACCTTGCAGGTGTCACTTTGAGCAAAAGAAGCTTTTGTTTAATCCAAACATGATAAAATCAGTTTAGAAGAGAAATGAGTTGAAATTCTTTTTTGTATATAAATTATATGTACAGTGGACTGAGGTAAAATATATGCATAGTGGGCTGGGGTGAAATATATGCATAGTGGACCACTTAAGGTTATGGCCTAGGGGTGGTCCTGTCAATCGCACTCATGGCTTAATTAGTATGATCATGAAGGATGATGGTTGGTTCATGACTTCATGTTGAGAAAATCAACGGAGATGAAACTTGGAGCCCAAGACTTTCACATCTATAAAATGAAAGCCGATAAATTTACGAAATCATTCCTTGTAATTTTAAAAGTTTACTCGAACATAAACTAACTTGAGCGTCAATGTAGTTTCTTTGTTTTGCAGATATCTCCTTCCCATTCTCATTGTTGGCAATTAAGAATGGTGTCATGTTTCTTAAAAGAGTGCTTGTATTCCCACCCACTTTATTTCTACACCCACTATTAAATTTGAAAAAAATATAAAACACTCTTCGTACCTCCTATTATTTTTATAATACCCTTTGATATACCACTAAACACTCTTCCCACTCCCCTTAACTATCATCCCATTCACCCATTTTTTCCATAATTCTTTTCTTTCATAAACTTTAGTTTTACCTGTCACCAAAACTTAAAATCGATAATACTAATTGGTTGATGCTCATACATCTATTAATTAAATGTATGATTATTCTATACCCTAAACTGTTTTTATTTATTCATAGTTTTAGATCAAGAATTCATTTTCTTTTAATGAATCTTTTGATTTATAAATTGAATATTAATCTTAGGAATTTAATTTGAAATTTAGGAGTGCATTATTAGATGGGTATACGATTTTTTTTCTTCTATTTGGAAGAAGATGGATGGGTGAAATGATAGTTAACGGGTGTGGAAAAAGTGTTTAGTAGGTGAATATTTGAGTTGAAATATTAAAGGGTATTATAGGAATAATGAGAGCTAAGAAGAGTGTTTTTATTTTTATTTTTTAATTTAATGATGGGTGTAAAAATAAGTTGGGTAGAAAAAATAGGACAAGTGGGTGAAAATATAAGCACTCAACCAAGAAAACCACTTGTTGGAGCAATTTCCACATAAAAAATTTATGCTTTAACTACGGCTTCGATGATCTTATATGGGTTGGGCCAGTCCAGGAAGGACTAGCCTGTTTTACACTTGTACAGCCTTACTTTTCTCCATAGAACTCAAAGCAAACACCAATGAGGTTATGCAGACCACCCTCAGCTGCTGAGTTGATTATCCTAACATATTTTGTTAAATTTTTTTTTTTTCTATTTTACCCTTTATTGCAAAAACATGATGAAATTACCCAGATCTATTCGGTGGTTATCTACCGAAATATTCATCAATGTTTGGCAGATAAGTGTCAAATAAACACAAATATTTCAGCAGATAACTGTCGAATGCCTTTTTCATTTCCATTTGGTGGTTATCCACCGAATAAGCCACCAATTTTCAGTAGATAACTGTCGAATAACCACAAATATTTCGGTAAATAACTATCGAATCACCTAACGAACAAAATAGAAATTTTTTGTTTTAAGGATAAAATTGAAATTTTGAAATAGGGTGGTCAACTTAGCAGTTTAGGGTGGTCGGAATAGTACAACTCATAATTTAATTTCTCTACTAATTTTGTTTTTGGTTTTAATCCTAATCGGCCCAGGTTAGCCCAGCCCGGCCTAATAATGACTCCTATCTGTTGAAAACTTGAAAACCTCACATTCTCACAACTCATCTCTGAACATAAACACATGGCAGCTCCAGTTTTGCCCACAATTGAAGGGCAAAAATTAAACGAAAAATATATATATATATATATATATTTGGCATACGTGCGGGTATTTGCGTAAGTATTCGATTTTTTTTTTTTTTGGTTTGGGCCTCTATGCGTAAGTATTCGGTTAGTTTAGTAAAAAACCTTAAAAATTCCAAACTAGATCTGTTTGGCAACAGAGGGAGAAAGAGAGGGAGCTATGGAGGTGGAGAAACAGATAAAGCAAACCAAGTGGAAGAGAAGCCTTACAAAGAGAAGCAGCTCATCCAATTCATCGTCCTGTCCAATAAATAATCTGGATGATGGATGCCTCATGCACATCTTTAGCTTCCTCCCTCCTATCCCAGGTACCTCTTTCTCTTATTTTTTTAATTGCATGGAAAAACCCAATATTCATTTTCATTCATGAGTCCTTGTAATATGTCAATATGTCAATATGGGGTTTGGTTCAATTGATTATTTTTATTATTTGTAGATTTTTGCATTAGGGTTTTTCTGGGGTCTATAATTGGCTAATTGTTATTGCTTAATTGCTTTATTTTGTTGGTTTTTAACTTTTTAGTGATTTTATGGTCTGGGATCTGTGTTTTTTTTTTTTTTTTTTTTTTTGGGAAGTATGTGCAATCGATAAGAATTGAGATATATGGGACCTAAAGCATTCAGTCCTGTCAAGTTACAGACTTTATACCAATTAGAGGATTGGAAATGTTGGTGCTAATGAAGCTGTGAACTTGTGATAGAATATAGTTGACATGTTTTTTAAGAAGAATATAATTGACATGTGTTTTGACTTCCCTAGCAATTTTTTAATTATATTTTTATTTTTAAGAAATAGAAAACTCCGGACATGAAAAAAAGAAAATGAGAATTTAATATACTTTCCAAAATTGTACAAGATAGAAATACATTTTTTGTCTCAAAAAAAGAAAAAGAAAAACGGATACGCATTTTGAAAATTAACAGCTTCTTTGGAAACGTTTGAACAAACTTTAAAATTTTAAACATATGCCTATGGACAGCAAATCAGTTGGATTGGGGATTGACTTTATTGGAGGCAGTACTGGAGGCCATAAAGTGAGTGAGAGAGTTGAATATCACCGTAATACAAAGATATGATTTTTGGTTAACCTTATGAGAGGGGAGCCATGTTTAGTAAGGTCAGGGAAGATATTGGAGAGTTTCTTAGGCAATGCTTGAGCATTGTTATATTTTTTAAACTCTTGTCTATTGTGTATGTGGATATTTTTATGGGCATAGAAATGGATGTTATGATTCTCTAAAGTGGTCATATTACAGTTGTATCAGATTTTCCTGATAGATTGTTAGCTCCAATGCATGTATGACATAAATTTCTTCAATATCTGTCTCAATTGCTTTTGAGTTTGCAGATCGGTATAACACAGCCCTCGTTTGCCACAGATGGCTTTACTTGGCATGTCACCCTCGCTTGTGGCTACGAGTTGACCGATCTATCAAAGATCTATTGGAGCCTGGAGTTTTCCCCAACATTGAGACAGCTGTTTCTGCTGCAAGGTTTGCAGAGTTAAATCTGTATGACTCTTTTGTTCATTCAGTGGGGTATTATAAACATTTTTCCCCCCTTACAGGCCTGGTGACACCATTCTAATTGCAGCAGGCGGAAGGCATCTGGCTTCTAATATTCAAATAAAAAAGCCACTTTGCCTGGTATGTCTCGAAGTTCCACAGTTAGAAATGTCAATTAAGACAGTGTGGCATGCTTGCACACGTGTGTGTGTGTGTGTGTGTTTTTTTTTTTTTTAATACAAAACACAAATTATTAGAAAAACATGGAATACAAGCAACACACGAGACGTCTTTGAAACAATTAAAACAGCATCAAAACTATGAAAGCCCGAAAGGCAGTCAGAACAAAACTCCCCCCTCCAAATCAAGAAGAATTACACTAAACGGAATGTTCTTGAAAGATTTTGACAAGGAAGCCAAGAGAGAGGCAAAGGCAAGCAATCTGATCCTATCCCAAATTAAGTCCATTTTCTCCTCCTTGTCTTAAAAGATCCTCTTATTTTGTTCCAGCCACACACACCACAAAAAGGCTAAAACAGCACACCTCCAAAGAGTCAGCATTTTCTTGTTTTCATCTTCAATCTGAAGGCCCCCTTGACAGCATCTAACAACAAGTTCTAGGGCACACCCACAGCAAACCAAAAACCTCCAGAAGCCTATTCCAAATCTGTATAGTAAATTAACCTGGATGAAGGGTACATTTGTCTAACCGGAGGTTAATGCTACCTAGTTCAGTCATGACATAGGATTACTGGTACAATCTTTTTTAAGAGGATATCTTTTACGAAAATGAAGTCTAGTTGTGCGAGAAAGATTATTAATGTCCTAGCTCAAGGTAATTGAACAAAGTTTGAGTGACACCGATCTGAGGTGGATCTTGTAGTGTTGCTAAGGTGGTTGGGCTTTAACCCAAACCTAGCTGCTTGGAATGAAGCTTTTATTGTTGTTCATACATTTCTGTCTTTCACTAGTGAGTTAAACCTGTTCTCAGTTAAGTGCTAGTTGTGTGTCGTACTTAATGCTAACTACTTACCTCTTAGGTTTTGTGGTAGACTGATGGTTCTTTGTCAGTTAAGCATCACTTTCTGCGTTGAATATGATTTTGAAATTCTAATTGACATAAAGGAGGGAATTATATAGATTCAATCCTATTTTATGGTTACCCTCACTTTTTGGGTAGGTGTAGTGAAGTATGGTCTGATTAGTGTCAAACAAGTTAAATTTTCAACCAAGTTAGATTTGGTGAATCAGCATTGCTGAAATTACAATTGCATTTCAACAGACTATGGAATTGCACAGATATCTCTACTTGGGGTAGATCTTATGGTAGTCTTCTGACGCAAAGAGGGATCCGAATTTCACTTTTTCCTTTTTCTTTTTCTTTTACCTCATAACAAAAATAAAACCTTTATAGTGGGTAGATTCTTCCAATTTTCTCCATTCTCTATCTCAAGTTACTTTGTTCAGATTGGTGGAGGTGAGCTACCTGATGAGACAACACTTTTTTGTTCTCGAGGTTCAGACAGGTTTGCAAAGTTTAATTTATGGTTTACTTTTTGTTGTCTTGTGGTGATTGTGTGAGATTTCTCTCTCAAATGTCAAATTTTTGTAGGAGTCACTTCCATGCTGCTAGATTTTACTGGCAGATATTTCTCTCATTTTTTTTTGTTATTTTCCTAGTTGCCATTAGCAGTCTGGAAGTGCTCCTGAAAAATGACCACCCTATTTTTCTTTTTATTATTACTTTGAGCAAAAAGTTTGGTAGCGCTGTTCATTTTGTTTGAGCAGTGCGTTGGAGTTTCTGTCCACCTGCAAATTGGCAAACTTGACTGTGAAGGCAGAGCTTGGTTGTTGCTTGCTTCATAGAAGTGGAAGGCTGACAATAGATGGGTGCGTGCTTCAATGTGAGACAAATCCCCTAGACCATCTTTCATGCCCCATTGTAAGCACCGCAAGTGCCCAGACAGTGTTCCCTTCCTCCGTTAAGTGTTTTAATGATGGTGTTTCTGTTTCTCGAACTCGAATCGAAGGAGGTGCCAAGGCTGTTTCGACTAGTGGAGACTTGACGTTGCAGCGAGTTCGAGTCATTTATGCTCGGACGTCCCTCTTTTTTTGGTTTGATGTAGATCACCAGTGACGTCTTGTTTTTCATATCTTTGTGCCCCATTGTGAGCACCGCGAGTGCCCAGACGGTGTTCTCTTCCTCAAGTGTTATAATGATGGTGCTTCTGTTTCTCAAACTCAAATCGAAGGGGAGGTGCCAAGGCCATCTTGACTAGTGGAGACCTGACATTGCAGCTTCAAGTCATTTATGTTTGTAGTGCTCTTTTTCTGGTTTGAATAGTACCAGTGATGTCTTGTTTTTCATAGGGGGTGCATGTAACATTGTAATATAGAATGTTGTATTCATTTGCTGAAATGGACTCCCTTGTATTTATTTCAAGTATTGTAATAATATTCAATTTAAGATATGATGCTTGTATATTTACCTCTTGTTCAAGAGGTCATTGGCAAGATGGCATAAATGAAATCAGTATGAATTGTAGGGTTCGGTATTTCTGTGATGCAAAATTATTTTAAAGAGGTTTACTTGTGTTTTAAGTGAAAAGAACATTGGATGGAATTTCCTGTTGTCTCCAAGACTTGACTTTCTTGGCAACCAAATAAGTCCTAAGATATATTTTCGCTTGAGAATGAAAACCTGCAAAGAGTACAAATGTATCCCACGGTAGCTGCAAGGGAGGAGCCAGAATGAATTGCAAAGACGATAACTTAGGTCTGGTATTTAAAAAATTTAAAGAGTTTAAGGGCTCGTCTGGTAACGTTTTACAAAACAATTTTTTAAAAACTGTATAGTAAAATGAAAATAACAAATTAAATTTTACATTCTCAAAATATAAAAAGACGTCTGGTAGCGTAATGGAAAAACAATTATATAAAACAAAAATAATGAAAACACATTTGATATTAACCAATTATTATAGCCAAATAATTATATTTACAAAAGATATTAATTATAAATTATTATTAACCAATTTCATAAAATATATAATTAAAAAAGAGAGAAGTTTCATAAAACCCAACCCACCTCGGCCGGCGCGACCACTTTGGAGGTGGAAGAATTGTTGGTGACCGTATTATTAATGGAGACAAGACTGCAAGCACTTATGATCTAGTTGAACACATGTATTTTCTCTATGTAAGGTTTGTTAAGGATCGTGAGCTTCCTGTCATGGATGTTATAAGGAGTCTTGATCCGTTTATTGAAACGAGAATTGGAAACTATAGAGGGATTACAAAGTATATATTTTGAGAAATGGGTAGAGAGAGATAGAGAGAGAAAGAGAAAGAAATAAAGAAATAGAGGAGAGATGAAGTGAGATGGGTGAGGTGGGCAGCGGCGGGGGGTAGGGCTGCCGCCGGAGGTGGGTTTGGCTAGGTGGGGAGGAGGTGCAAATCACATGTTTTTTTTTTTTTTTTTCAGTTGTAAATTTTTTTTTTTTTGTATCCGTATTTTCTATGTTTTCTAAATTCACTGAAAACATCATTTAGTCGTTTTCTAAATTTACACTGTAAACTAGAAATTCTATTTTGTAATTTTCAAAAACTGTTTTCTCAAAATGGCAACCAAATGCATTTTTGTCATTTTTTGAATTTGTAAAATAAAAAACCATTTTGTAAAACATTACCAAATGCACCCTAAAGTTTGCAAGCAAACAACATTTTTTAGGAACTGGATTTTAATTTTAAAGAGTTTACAGTATGCTATCAAATAGCATTTTTTAGCAACTGGATTTAACCAAACAGCATAGAAATAATATGTATCATATTAAAAAAAAAATTTAATTGAAACGTATTGTTCTTCTTTTATTCCTAAGATAGAGTCATGTTAAAATATGAATCTTGAATTACAATACAACAAATTATGTCAGATATTTTTACTTAGATCCTCAAATTTACTCAATAAGCCCCCTTTTATTTTTATTATTTGTTTTAAACCCCTTGTATCTTTTCCCCAATTGTTAGACGCGCCCCCCATCCCTAAGCTACCGCTATGGCCAGTATAGCCAACTGACAATACTCAATTTCTTAACCAAAAGGACAGTCTGCATCTACATTTATAGTTGCCACTCTATTTTTTCTTTTGTTTTTCTACTTGAATCTTAATATTTATGGGGTTGATTAAGATTTTTTAGTGTTTAAGCATGTTTTGGGATGAGTAGTAGAGTTAGTGTTTTATAGTGAAGATATATAATGTAACTGCAATATTGTAACTACAAATGTAGCCTATGATAATTTGTCCTAGAACATAATAATGCAACCGATTGTGTTTATGAATAAGAAAATTAGTTGTCGAGCCGTTTAAAGTAGAGCACCCAAGAAATAATTTAGCGGTAAACTTGTATATTCCTTAGCAAGAGAAGTTGGGTAGGTTATCGAGCTTATGTTTAATGTGCCACAGAAGTCCGCAAAGTTCCCAACTGAAATCATAATTTTGGCCAAGTAACTTTGGTAGCAGAGTTTCGGTACATCTACGGTTCCTGTCATCTGTTAGTAGAAGGTAAAGGTAAAATGCTTGCACAGTAAGTAAAAGAAATTTCCTAGTCTGTCTTTGCTTCGAGGGTAATCCTTAAATAATTGAAAATTAAATTCTTATCAAATAGCCATATACCCATGGTATCTCAGCAAAAGTTCACTAAAAGCAGGGGCACCAGGAATAACCAGAAACAAGATCAGCTACACGCAATCCGACAATATTTTAATTTTAATGACATCTTGTTATGGAATACAATGCCTTTCCACTTGTCATTTCACAATCACAAAAAACACCTTCAATTCTCTTTAGTGTTTCCATGAATACAAGTCTAAGCTTCCTAAGTGGCCACATACACAAAATTGGCTCTCTTTGTTTCTCTCAGTTCTGTCCCAGGTTCATACTGCTACTCCCTTGTACTGCAATTTGTCCAAGGACTCTTCCAGCATTGATAATGGTCTTCATGGTTCCCTTAGACTACCATTTCATTTCATTTCCTCTACATCCACTCATTACCATTATAGCCGTCTGTACTACCTGAAAATTGAATACAGGAAAAGGTCAGTTCAAATTACTAGTCACAAGTACAACAATTACATGGATACAGTAAACGTAAACAGTTCATGAGGAAATCTTGAAGCATGCTAACATATATGATATATCTCAGAAGATTTACTTCATTGAAATCCCTAATAAGATAAATTGTCCCAATTTGATTACACAATTTCTTTCACCCTTCCACTCCACCCCCCCCCCCCCCCCCCCCCCCCTCCCCAATTTGATTGTCAAACAAAAATTCTCATATTGCAACTAACATAAAACACAAAGACCAAATGTGGAGTTTTCCAAATATGTTTTTGAGTTAAAACACAAGGACTAAAAACATGAATATTCACTTTTCTCTAATACTGGATTTTCTCAGACTTTTGGTCAATAAATAACTGTTATAAGTGCCAAATTTTCACCTGAACACACGACACCCGTCAAAAGTTGTGAGATTAAAAAATTAAACTACATACTTACCCAATATATGATAAAAATGCAAGAGCTAAACTCAACTCGCTGTAATAGGTCTTCGCTGGACCACCAAATCATCCGCAGAATAATAATCTGCAATGAGCCGGTACATGTATGATGGATTATGCCCTCCTCTGTGAAGGAAGAAGGATTGTCATTTACAAACTAGATAGGAAATCAGAAAATAGCAAACTGAATAAGTACAAAATACTGAGATGGGGATGAATTGATGATGGTTTTCTTTGAGAAGAGACTAGTCAGAATCTTATTTTTCCTTTCCTTTGTTTTCTTTTCCTTTTTTTCTTCATTAATGGAATAGAAATGCAATAGGTGAAATCTTTCGTACATTCAATTCCGTTTGGTCCTTAAAATTAGTTGACTTACGTATCAGTGATAAATAGACTGACAAGCTTTGGCGGCACATAATCAAATGTAGGGTTGACAACATGAAGAAGTGGGGAAGCAGTGTCACTTCCAAAATCCATGCAATCTGAGAATTCTCCGAAATCCAGCAGCTCAGAAGGGGATCTTAACTCGTTCAGCAAGACCTCAGGATTGTGTGGATACAAAGGGCACAACTGTCATGTAAACCACCAGAGCAAGACTTGGAATAAAGGAGGTGTTTAAGACTAAAATCCAAGAAATAAGCTACAGATAGGTATTACGCCCAGTTACATCCAGTTAACACCAACTCTACAGAATTCCGGGGGGTCTGATTCCCATTCCAGTCTAAACAAGCAAAAATAAAGCCACAGACTGTGAAGCAGCCAGCATAAACTTGATTAGATGTAACAACTACAATTCAAATAAGCAGACTTTAGAAAAATAACTCTCTGATACTACCATAAGTCATTATAACTTGCTGAATGATGCAAAGATGTCATGAAGATTGGGAAAAGTGAGTTATTAAAGATCCATTGAACTGGAATTATTAGATTCCATAATTCCACAGACTGCATTAAATAATTTGTACATAAATAGTCATTTGGTTGATTAAGTCTATCTTGCTCAGCTGAGTTAATTCCTATCATGAATTGAGTCTCGTTTAGATGAATTCACACGTATATTGCTTACATGTTTTCTGGACATTCATATTTCTTCTTTGTTTATTTCACACTTTAGAAATTGAATCCTCTTTTGTTTGAGTATGGTTACTAATTGTTTATACAAGGTGCTTTTTTTCTTTTTTAAATAAGAAACTGTTTATACAAGGTTCTCACTAATACAAACATTGTGCAAAAGCAAGATATAGTTTGACCAGCAAAATTTAGTGCATTATTTTACTTTTTTCAACTATGACAACCTAGTACATAAGATGTATAACTACCTCATTGTCACATTCAAATAATTATATGGTTTGCATCTTTAGTATTATCTTATTCATTGAGTTCTTTATTTTTTTTTTCCCCCATTATCTTTGAATTATTTCTCTTCTATATCCATTTCTCCTAGTCTCTTGATTTTCAAGACTTGCCCCCTTCTGCAATCACACTCATGACCTTTTCTTTTACACAAAATCAAAATCTGCAGAGCAAGATTAAGAGTGACATCAAGTGTAGACTGTGTAGCAGATACACGATGAAGGAATGATATGACTGTAGATGTTTTTCGTCATTTACAGTGACCAAATCCAAAAGAGAATTCTGGTCAATCTTATTAGTATCACTGTATAAATCTCAATGATCAACTTTAAATGCACATATGGTAGACAGTTTATCTTCTTAGGGTAAATTACAACTGAATTCCTATATAGTTGACCCAAATTCTCAACTGAGTTCATCATGCCTAAACTCCAAAGGTTTTAATGAGTGTTTCAGTGTGGGCCAATCAGATGCACTGCAGGACTGAAGCAACGAAAGAATCAAACTAGGGATATAATTTATTTATCAAATTAAATTGTAGAGAATTAAATGACTCTTCTGTGCATGCCTTTAACTCCAAAGTTTTAATGAGTGTTTCACTGTGGTCCAATCAGATGCAATGAGGAAGCAAAGCAACATAAGAATCAAGCTAGGGATATAATTTATTTATCAAACTAAATTTTTGAGTATTAAATGACTATTCTGTGTATTGCTGGACTATGTTGCCCATATTTCAAGTAAATATTACAATTTGTCATCGGAAAGATAACAAGTGAGAAAGTTTGTGAGGGCTTTTCACAGCTGTGACATAAATCCCCAATAATTCAGCAACACCCACAAGCTCCTAACAGAGATTACAAAGAAAAAAGTTAAGCCCAACAGAAAGATAAGAAGTGAAGTCCAATAGGCCTATAACCCACTGGGACTGTTTCAAAAGGGTGAAAAAGGAAATCAGGAACTTGCAAATTCTTTTCAGAGTCTATAATTGTAGCCCACTGACTTATTGGTCTCTCTTTAGCCAATCCACTCTATCATTAGGAGTGAGTTTCTAGAACAAACTAAGAACACATCAGCTTCCTTGTATTTTGAAGGTCAATCACCGGTTTTTATTGTTGCCATATGACATGAAGCATCTGGAAGCCTATACTCACTGACAGTCTTGCTGACTTTGATATGGTAACATCTCTCAACAATTGTTTGTGGCAACTGTCATGTATTATTTTTGGGATTTTTCCTTTTTTCTTTTTTTCTTTTTTCTGGTAGGAACCCTTGTTCAAAATTTGGGAATATACAACTGTTATAAGATAGAGCATCCAACCCAAACTCAATTGGAAATAGGTGAAGAGGCCCCGGATAATATTTATTGTCATACAGGCTTAGAAGTCCCAATGTGCAATTCTATATTCTAAAAACATCCCCTCATGTGTGTCCTTGTTGTGAAAGTGGCTCGTCGGGAGTTTCTAGAAAAATTGGAGAAACTAGAAGCTTTGAGGGACCCGTCAGAGCTTTGGCTGACCGGTCGCCCAAGACCAATGAGGAAGGGAGTCGAATTTTTTGGGGCAGATTTTGGGTTTCCTAGACGGGTACGGTTTTGGAAGACAAAGAGGACTTGCGCAAGACTTTCCTAGTGTGGGAAGGAGTTCTAAAGGATTTTCCTTGTGTACAAGGGAATAGAATTAGCTAATAAGTGAATTACCTAATTCTCTTAGGTTTAGGAATCCATATTGTAAGTGGTAAGCCTATGCTCTATAAATAGGCTGCTACAAGTCTCATAGAAGATAGAATAGCCCGAGACTTCAAGGGAAGAAACTCAAAGGGAGACTCGGGTTAGAGACTCAAGGATGAGTGACTTCAAGGGAGAGGCGTTTCAAGAGGGAGAAACCCAAGAGGGCTAATTGTGCAAGAGAGAAGAGAGCGGCTGCGAGTTGGGTAGTCTAGGGTTTCAATAAGTTCTTGTAATCTTATTCTATACATAGTGCAGCTCTGATTCTCTAAGAATCACACGGGGACGTAAGCAAAGTTCACCGAACCTCGAGAACGAATCTTGGTGTTCTTTATTGCTTTATTGTTGCTGCTATTGTGTGTGTATGCTAATTGTCTAATCATAGGGAAGGGTGTTAATTCACTACAGTCCTACTTGAGGCAAGCATGTTGATAAACTATATTGGGTGATATAGAGCACGTGTCTCTGTTGGGCCTAACACATAGATTGCTTGCTTTGATACAATGTTAAAAGTAAAGCATCCAACCTAAAACCAAGTCGCAATGAGTGGAGAGACCCTAAATATAATATATTGTCATGCAAGGCATAGCATTCCAAATTCGGGATTCTATATTCTCAACACCCTATATATCACCAAAATGTTTGGTGCTTCTCAGAAGTCAATAAGGCAAATGATGCCTTTTTCCACAGATTTCAATTGATATTAAAGTTGACATTTTAAACACTAGTGACAAGTTAATGAATGGCAATTTACTTCATTCTTCACTCGGGAGCTTTGGTTCTTTACATATTCCATTTTCTGGGTGTCTTGAATTTGCCTCGCACAACCTTGAGGGCACTTTTAGATGGGATGCAAGTTTTGATAACAAATATTTCAGCCAATAGTCAATACTTTCCAAAGGGTGGATTGCTTTGAGTAAAATGATTCCTTGTGAGATTAGGGTTCAAGCCTCACTTTCTGATTTTATTGATAATATTAATTTTATAGTTTTCACTTAGTTTCTCTCTAAAGTAGAGCCTTATATTGTCTACGTCTGTACTTGACTTGTGCCCCTTAGATACATTGTAATTCAATTTTATGAAACCAACTGATAGTAGAGGAGTCTAAAATTTCCAAAGCAAATAGAACAGTTATTATGTCAAGTTACCTTGTGACTGCCAGCAAGTACAACAAAAGGGACAGCGTGCCTTTGAGCTGCAAGTGCAACCATATTCAACCCAACAGGTGCTATAACCCCACCATTGGCCATGACAGCATGAGCGCCAACTATAACCTTTACATAAAAAAAAATCAAGTTGAAGTTGGAACAAGGATGTAGATTCTCTAATGGAAATAAATAAATAAACAACAGTTCCTCCTACCATGTTCACTCGAGATATCATAGCAAAAACTGCAGAATCAGTGATCAGAGTGGTTTGTAAACCTCTTGCAACCAATTCTTTTGCAAGAAGATGCCCCTGATACCTAATCCAAACCAATGAAGAACAAAATTAATGACTCACCAAGAAAACATCAAAATCACACAGATCCTATGTTTTGGAACAAATAGGTACACTTTTGAACTAACCTTGGAGCTCCCTCTGCAACAAATACCCGAAATGATCTTTTTTTCTCCTTTGCAGCACAAAGAAATTCCAGTACTGTTCTTGAACTGCCTAAAGTTAATATAACCTCACTGCAAAAAACAATGCAGTTAGCAGCATGGTTAAAAAATCACAAATAAATATACCAATTAAAATCAAAATTGAAGATATACACAAAAACACTATTCATATAGCTATATATTCCCGATAAATAGAGAACACAACTCATGCAGGTGTACGGGTGCTTTGTAGCATGTAAAAAACAGAAAGTACAGGAACAAATAAGACAATGAGAATATAAATTAGCAATTTGTGCGAGCTGAACGAAAATGCAACAAGCTTTAGGTCCTAATGTTTACCATGATAACATGTGAAATTCAATAGATCAAACTGATCCTAAATGCTTGTTAAATTGTGCTCTATAAAAGGTTTCCTCGCATAATTAGGATAAATTAGGCATGCTATGCAGCATCCCAGCACTTGAAGTGAGCATACAAATTGTTGATTTAAGAAACTCAGCTAGAGGTAAGCATGCAGTACCACACAAGCATAAGAATTCAACCATGAAGTCCAGGGGACTCAGAAAAAATTACTGTACTCATCATCACAATGTAGCAATCTTATTACTATCAACGTTCTAAAAATCTCATTTCTATCAAGTTTTGCAATCTCTTCTACATGAGAATGGTACACTGATGCAATAGCTACTGCTTGGTTAGAAAAGAAGTATCCTCTTTGGAAGCCCAAGACTAAGCCTACACAACCCAAATTTAACAATAAACCCTATTGGGTCTGAAGTGAAATCCCATAGTATTCCAAGATTGGAAAATAAAAATAAATAAATAAGTCAAAGAGTCGAAGTGTAATTAAGAGTCAATTTAATTGCCTTAGACAGACTCAATGTCTTTAAGTTTTCTAAAGTCTCCTATGAGTCTTTTAGTATTTAATAAGTCTTTTTTATTTATTCAGTCTTTTAGGATTTTAATGAAGCCTTTTCATTTCTAGGAGTCATTGAGTGTTCTCATGCCAAAAAGAAAGAGAGAAGGAAGATAAATATAAAATGAGAGAGCAAGAGAAAACATTAGGGTAAAGTCACAATTTGTATTCTCAAAACTAGAAACAAGTTAATCCCTTGATTCCAAATCTAATAAATAAGATAAACTTATTTCTTGTGATTACAACTAGAAGAATTAAACATTTCTTCAGGCATTCATCATAAACAATATTAAGAGAAACAATAATGCTAATTGTCCCACATTTTTTTTCCCACATTTATATCCCACTTGATGTGTCATTACTTCACTGGAAGGGTATTTCCTTTTTCTTTTTTAGGTTTTATTTTTTAATTTTTAGTGTCCAATGTATGAATGTCATGTAAGATGGTATGAAATTGTGGTATAAAAATGTGGTAAGTGTAGCATTACTGTAAGAGAAAATTGACCAGATGGAGCATAATTTTTTATAGCATCCTATTAAAAACCCAAGTTTGATTATGCTACTGTCTCTAAGTTCAGCTTTTACTTCCATTCAAATTGTTTAACTATTAAGGAAAGAGAGCATTAAAACCCATAAACACAAATACATATCACTATGTTATTGAATATAATAATAAAATAAATCACGAAATTAGAGAATATTAAAAATTATATAATATAAGTAATAATAAAATAATGCGTGAATGAGATGCTCCATGCACATTAGTTACGCATTATTACACAATAATCTCACTCAGAAAGATCATATTAACACAGTAACTTATGACTATCACATATGCATATTTTAAGATTGAAATTGAGCTTATGTATGACTGAAAAAGACTTCTGCATCTGAACGCAAATATGAATTAGTAACAATAAAACAAACTTAATAATCAAGGCTAGGGGGGGAATATACTTATGATGAATGTGCTCTACTGCTTGCTCAGCAATCTGTTCATGACAAGTGCCAATGTCTTGAATAAGTTCATTAACTGCTTCAATGACATCATGCTTCAGCTTCCGACTTCTTGAGCTTTTATCAGCAGCTGTGAAGAAAAATAAATATCAGCAAGTCATGAGGCTGTGTAATCTACCTTCGGAAGGTAATACACCAATTCCATCACCATATGCCAGACCATTATGGGAACCAATTTTTAGCTGACTAATTTTCAAACACAAACAGCAACATGTATAGTAAGAAAGTATCAAATACAAAACTCGACATGAGCATGTTTGATTGTTTTCAATCAGATAAAAAATAATAATAAAAGGTCCATTAAAAGAAGTTTCCCAAAAATCCAAAGAATGAAGAGCACACATTTGCTTTTTCCTTCAGAATCACCCCCAGATGAAGAAGTGTGAGGAACAGCTGCTGCATCAGGTATGTCCTCAAGAAGGGTTTGCAAAGAAGGTGGACGCAGTGTGCTTCTTGCAGCAGCAGCAACAACAGCAGCTGATAGAACCGGATAGTTGTCATGCTCACCATCATCTTCATCATCACTAACAGTTGGCATGTTCAACCCAGCCATAGCAGCTGTAGTGAGAGAAAGATCCTCCTCCCTAATAATGTGCAAAACACGCCTCACAATATTACCCACAGCAAGCTCTGCGATCACATATCATGGAAAATCAAATTAATAAACCTCTGAAGTCAATAGACAAAGAAATATTTTGCAGTATCTCTGGAGACAAATATATCTAAATTAAAAATGTCTGCATAATGTACATTGCATTTCTGCAACTAGGAGATATCAATTCATTTCATAATACAGAAGTATTATGTATTGATATGCAAACATAACAGCAATATTTTAATACTAGCTCTCTCATTCAGGGAATCCACATGAAAGCAGCAAAAACCATTATGTTTCTACTATTCTCCACCTAGGAAATAAACATTTTACATAGTTTAGCATAAACAAAATAAGTTTCCTCTTAGGATGTTTCAGCGCAAATTGATAGACTGTAATCAACTAACTTAGCCCTTTGACAGGACAATCTGTAGTACATTTATATATTTATGTACTTTGACTATTTTTATCTAAGTTCAATATGAGTGTTTAGTGTCCCAACTCCAGTAACACAGAAGCAATATGTGGATTATATTATCAACCTTAAGCATTCTCTAACACCCACTGCTTTCAAGCAGCTTCAAGACACACCTTTATTAATCAAACTTGCTTGACCAAAAACAAATATCAAATTTGACTTGTCATGAGTATAAAAAATAAATAAAAATAAAAAAGTCTAATTTTACAGACCACAAGAAAAATGATTGATAAAGTTCATATCTCTAATACTACAATTTGAAAGCTACATAATGCTGTCAAACTGAATTCGTAGTCATCCTCAATCATGCAATCAAATAACTACCCAAAGAAAAAAAAAAACACACACACAACTTTATTAAATAAATAACAAGCCATTTTGTAGTTTATTTTTATGACACTTCCAACTTCAGATGAAAAGAGACATCAATGCACAACCCTGTGTCGCTTAAGTGATATCACAGAGAAAGATGTTCCAAGTAACATGAATGACCTTTGTACTAATAACAAATTTACTCATCAAAACACATAATAAAACATCATCCTGATTAGCAAAACTTATTAACATTTAATACACCTACCAACAGGATTTGCAGCAATCAGCTGCTCCCCAACAGCCTTTACAGCATCAATCAAAGCTCCAGCTTGATTTGTGTAGGGCACCCGCTGCGATGAAATCACAGACCGAAGTAATTCAGCCGACAGCTTTGCTGTGGCCTGCGAGCCCTCAATTTTACTGCCACCAAAAAACATACAAAATCAAACATTTCATAGTCTCTCAAGCCCTCAACTTGCACCACTCTTGACTCTATAAATTGTGATGAAAAAAAAAAAAAACACTTACCGTTTTTTAAGCTTGATAAGGAAATCATTCACAAGGGACTGGACGTCTGGCATGATTATCACCAAATTTCACCTGACAATTTTGCAGAAATGGACTCGAAATCATTACACTGAATTCAATTCTAAGAAAATTCAGAAATAACATAAAAGAAAAGAGGTTTTAATACCAGAAACGTTCTCATCAGTGAAATCCTAACATAACCAAGTTGAGAAAAACCCTTATTCTCAATTGTCTCGGAAACCAAACAGAAACTATATGAACCAAACAAAGCTCAATGAACTTTATTCCTAATTCTGAGATTGCTCATATTCACTGTTAACAAATTTCACCTGAAAATCTTAAATGATTTCATTTCAGTCTCACTCATCCCTTAAGACAAAATCATTAATCCAAATGTGGTTAATATAATTCTTTTAACCAAAACCAATTATTTTAGAAAAATAAAATAGAAACAGCTCGAAAATAAGACCCGAATGTGGAAAATGAATAGAGTTTGGAAACAGTGAATTATTTTTATTTTCTAAACTTTAACTACAAGTTTGTAAATTGCAAGACTACGGAACCAAATTACAAGAGAAAATTTAAATTATAAAAAAAAAGAAAAAAAAAAGTAAATAAATAGTACTGAAGTTTAGAAAGAAAGATCACCAAGTAGGGTCTGCTCTACGAACTCCTCTGCAGCTCAAAGAGAAGCCCTGCCGATCTTTTCGTAGAGAATTACTCTTCAAATTACAGAATGTAATTAGTTTTCATGTATCCGCCGCCGGGAACCAAACGACGTCGTAGTGGAGAGAAGAAGGAGAAAATGGAGAGAAAGGGTGGAGAAGCGCAGAAGACGAAGTGGAGAGTGAGAGGGGATGGTACGGGAGAAAAATCAGAATGGGGGCCCCTCGGGAAATGGGCCGGGTCGAGTCGGGTGAGTTTCGGGATTTTATGGGCTGGGCTAATCTATTTATGATTTACTGAGATAAAGAAAGTTCTAGACTTGATCATACTATAGCCCGGCCCAGCAAACTGTCAGTTTGGTCTTTTTTTCCTTTTGTCTAGTGTTAAAGCCTCTTTGACACTGCTTCTTAGGGCTTTTTACCAGTAACATTTCTTACTAGTAGCACTTATACATATAAACAGTTTATCGTTTGGTTATCAACATAGAAATGCTTTTATACTGTACAAACGTGCTTTTGTTAATGTTTGGTTGCCTAAGGAAAAAATACTTTTATTTTATTATCATAAATAACAAAATTTAAGATTTCTTAAATTAAAATATAGGATAATAACTTAAAAAATATAACAAATCAAATTGTAAAATGATTGTTGAAAGAAAATAAATTCGCTGATGACAATCAAATTTATCACAGGTTTCAACCCGACATAAGATGATTCGCAATCCTCTCGCGTACGTCATTCATCTCTTTCCCATGAGTTAAATTTTGTTGTTCACATTCTTTTCTTGTAATTGATCCCTCATCTTCTGGGGGAAGTAGATCATTATCATCATCATACAGTCTAAATTTTGGATCTGTCATGGAATGAATTCTAATGAAGTTGCGAATCGTCATTGAAGCAACAACAATTTTTACTTGTTTTTCTAAAGAAAAGTTATGAATTTGGCATATCATTCTCCAACGGTTTTTCCAAACACCAAATATCCTTTTAATTATACATCGTAGCGATGAATGCCTATAATTAAAGATTTCTTTTTTCCCTCTTGGTAGACTTTCACGTCAAAAATCAGGAAGATGATATCACTCACCTTTATAAGGTCCTAAATATCCTTTTATATATGGATAACCAGCATCAACTAGATATGAGTATTATTTACCAACTTATAAATAAGTAATTTTTTTTGTAGATTGGAGAGAAACTTGACATAGATTTTGTGGTTTCCACGAGAGATAACTTTTATGATAATGGACTGATCAGTGAACATGACACAACATTTGATGAGTCATTTACCAATATCTATACAGCAAAGAGCTTGCAAAAGCATTAATGGTACAACAACAAATTCTTATACTCAGATGACTTATTAATTAGTTGTAGTAATTGTAATATATTGTTTGGTTGTTATTGTTTTTCAGTAACAACTTATTATTATAATTTTTATGTTTGTTTATGGTTTAAAATTTGGTTTAATGTGAACTTGTTATATTGAATTGTTGTAGGTGGGCGATTTGGAAGTATGGGGCGATTGTTACTATCGAGTAGTAACTATCTGAGACGATAGTTACTATCAGACAGTGACAATTATTGTTACTATGAACACGATCTAGAGGTGTTGAGCGTAATTTGAAAGTATTGGACAATTGTTACTGTCGAGTAGTAACTATCAGACAATGACAATTATTATTATTGTGGGCGTGATTTGGAGCTGAGCACAATTTTGAAGAGCTGTGCAAGATGTGGAAGTATTGGACGATTGTTATTGTGTAGTAGTAACTATCAGTAACAATATGTAAGTTGGGGCTATGATTGTTGTTACTGTTTATCAGTAACAATATGTAAGTGAGGCTATGATTGTTACTGCTTGTATGTAACAATATGTAAATGAGGCTACGATTTGTATAAGTTGCCTTGTTTCTGGGTTTTTTTTTTAGCATAGTGAAAAATTGAAAATAGCTACTGTTTGATAGTGACAGTAAATAACAATTGTCACTGTTGGTTTTTTTTTTTTTTTTTAAGGAAATTACCAATTTAGTCCAATTTTTTGTTCTAAAGTCTCATTTTGGTTCACAATTTTTTTTTTTTGGCCAACTTAGTGCATAAACTGTTTGACGTTTGCCAATATAGTCCATTCCGTCAAAATGTCAATAACAACCATCAAATTTAGGGGCAAAATGGTGAATTTATATTCTTAATAAGTCAAATAGGGTCAAATAGGGATCAATTGGCGTATGTGGGTTGTGGACTCTTTGAGAACATATAGCAGGCCAACGGTTTTGTGGGTTTTTTTTTATTTGTTCGCAAGATCTAGTTTGAACCTTGGTGAATTCGTGTTGCATTTGAGATTGTTAGGATTTCTGGAGATGGTTATTGAATTTCGGACATCTGGGGAGCATCTCATGTACGGTAAGTGTGCAAATTGGTCTTGTTGTGCTTTGGATTTTTGGTAGCTATTGTTGATTGGATTTGTTTATTGTTTTTTATTTGTTTGGTAGCTAGGAAAAACCCTGGGTGTGGTCTTTTTGTGTTTCATTTGCCAGCTTATAAAATGCATGTGTCTCCCACTTTTAAGGTTTTCCTTTTTCTGTTCGATGTGGTCCCAAAGAACCTATTCTATGTTTTGTTCTCTTTAGTCTGCAGCTGGATTGATGGGAATCTTGAATTTTATACTGTGTTGGGTTTGTTTTTTAAGTATTATTGCTTAGTACAGTGGTCGGTGAACATTGAAGGCTGGTACTAGTGTAGGTGGTTTGTCCTAAATGTCTTTTGTTTTTTTTCTTTTTATGGTGTGACTGTATATAGTTTATTAGGATGGTTTGTGATGGTCAATTTTGCTAGTTAATGGGGCTGCCAATTTTGTCAATTTTGCCAATGCTGATAGGGTATTAGGATGCCAAATGGGTTAGTTAATTAGCATGTGTTATCGAGTTTGGTAAGTTGGTAGCTAGTGTATGTATGTAATCCATGTTATATTTGTGTTACTATTAGAACATGTTACACTTAAGTATGGTTTTGTGATGAATATGAATTTTTTAATTGTGTGTAGGGGATCCTGATGGGATTACTCTACAAATTCAATATGGGGGTACACTTACAAAAGGGTTTACAAAGGAGGCACTGTGTGTTAGGTTGATGATCTTTCAAGAGACCTTTTATATATCCCTATTGAACCTCATGAAAATGGGCAAGCAACTTGGGTATGATGTGAACATGGAAAAGGTTGAGCCCAAAAAACTTAGTATATACTATAGGGTTCCTGGAACTAGTGGGCCAAATGGTTTAGTCTATGTTAGGTCTGATACACAGGTTCTCTCATTGGTTAGTGTTGTTCCTCCCAACCAACTTGGACTGTTATGTTATGAGGGCCCCATTTCTACCCAAGTTGAGAGTCAGGCTTCACACATATGGTCATCTTTCGAGGGACCAGAGTATCAGTTGACTATAGATGATGTTGATGATCAAGCTTTACTAAACAATGTGGTTTCTGGTAATGGTGGTGATGAGGTAAATAGTCAATCAAGGAATGTTTACCAAATGATTACACAGACTATAATTAGTATGGTTTCACAGCTGGTGAAGATGGTGAAGATGATGAAAATGGTGAAGATGGTGAAGTTGATGAAGCTGTTGAAGTTGGTGAAGCTACTGAAGAGGATGCTGAAGATGATGAATTTGTAGACAGTGATTATGAATATACTGATAATGAGGATGATATGGCATATGAAACTAATGTAGATCCTGAGGTTGACCATGTGGCTGCCACCAATGATGCTGGGGAGATTTCAGATGATGGTGACAAATCAGATGAGCTAGAAAGCTTAAGTGAGGATTTTTCTGATGGTGAAGCTGAATGCTCTCGAAGGAAGAAAAAAAAAAAGTGTCAAAGTTCAACCAATTCAATAGGGCCACTGATATGAAAAATCCTATTTTGGAGTTAGGTAAGCAGTTTGCCACTAAAGATGAATACATGAAATTCATAAAAGAGTGTGGAATTAGAGAAGACATGCAATTAAAGTTTGTGAAAAATGACAGGTTAGATTGAATGCAATTTGTATTGGGACTACAAAATGTCTTTCCTAGTACGGGCCAATCCTTTATCTTCAAGTTTATCCACATAGGTCATAAAGAAACTAAGGCTGCAATATATGTGCAACAGGAAGGGGGATGTGAAGCAAGCCAATTCAACCTGGCTTGCAAACATGTTTGCTACTAAGTTGAGGAACAATCCTGGTTGGTCTTTGGCTGGTTTCCAGAGTGAGGTGAGACAACAATTCAACGTAAATGTAACAAAGACTCAAGTTTACAAGGCCAAGAGGAAGACTGATGTCCTAAATGAAGGCCACTATGATACTCAATATGCTAGGCTAAGAGATTATGCAAATGAGTTGCTGAGAACTAATAGAGGTAGCACTGTCAAGATTAGTACAAACAGAGAAGGTGACAAAGTTCTTTTCCATAGAATATATATTTGTTTGGATGCATGTAGATAAGGCTTTTTACAAGAGTGTAGGCCTGTGATTAGGGTTGATGGATGTCACACCAAAGGGCCTTACCCAGGACAGATTCTCACTGCAGTGGGGGTTGATCCAAACAATGAATTGTTTCCAGTTGCATATGCTTTAGTGGAGATCGAAAACAAAAACTCATGAGAGTGGTTTTTGGAGCTTCTGATAAAAGACATCAACATTGAGAATGATCATGGTTATGTAATGATCAGTGACAAACAAAAGGGAATAGTGCCAGTCATAGAGAGGTTAATGCCAAGTGCAAAACATAGGATGTGTGTGAGGCACTTGCATAATAATTTCAAACTTAAATACCCTGGCCTCCAATTGAAGAACCTGTTATGGGCAGCAACAAGGTCTACTTGTGTTCCATGGTGGAAAGGAGAGATGGACAAAATGAGGATTGTTGATAATGCAGCCTGGGGGTGGTTGAGTGAAAGCCTGCAAAGAATTGGTCAAGGTCACACTTTGGGACACATTCCAAATGTGACATACTATTGAACAATCTATGTAAGAGTTTCAACTCTGCCATCCTTGATGCTAGAGACAAGCCTATCATAACCATTCTAGAGAAGATTAGAATGTGGTTGATGCTGAGAATGACCAATAGAAGGGCTGCCTGCAGGAGCTGACATCATTCAGTTGGGCCTAGGATCTTGAAAATAGTCGAGAAGAGAAAGCTGGAAACATGTGTGCTGATAGTAAGAATGGCATGGCCAGCCATATATGAGGTGGAGCATATTGGGGGCTATTAGTTCAGTGTTGATCTCATTCAATGGACTTGCAACTGCAGGAGATGGGAGTTGAGTGAGATATCTTGTGTACATGTTATTGTATGTGTATTTATGAGAGAGGAAAATGTGCTTGATTATGTTCATAATTGTTACAAGAAAGATACTTACCTCAGGGCATATGACCCCATGATTTTTCCAATGGCTTCAATGGATATGTGGGAAAAAGGTGATAATGATAAGATTCTACCATCAAAATGCCTTAAGCAAGTTAGTAGAGCCAAGAAAAAAAGGATAGATGACCCAGGTGAAGTTCCAACTGCAAACACTACCCCAAACCCCAATCCATTAGAAGTGGCCTCACCTCAAGTATTGAGAAGACATTGGGTAACTATTAGATGCAGCAAGTGTGGAGCTGAGGGCCACAATGTGAAGACTTGTAAAAGGGTCATAGGCAATCAAGTATTAAATTATGCTTCTCTTTATACATGCTGAATTTTCATACACTTATTTCATTTGTATTTGAGTAATCATTCTGGTTTGGCAGAATATGCACGGTGGAGGGAATGAGAAATCTACTCAAGTTCAAACACAGCAAGATGCACCTACCTTAGTTCCTCAAACTACAAACATGGTAATATATCCTAAATTCTTTTATCTTTTATTTGTATTGTGTTGGGGTTCAATGAGGATCATTATACTCATTAAGGCAAACTATGAGGTTGTTCTGGTTTGAATAATAATTCTGGTTTGATAGAATGTGCAATGTTAAAAGAGTATGACATCCACTCAAGTTCAAACTCAACAAGATGCACCAACCTCAGTTCATCAAACTGTAAACATGGTATAATGCAAATCCTTTATTTGATGTTCTTGTTATGTTATTGTGTTGGGATTCAATGTGTATCATTAATTCAATGTGATGGACAAGTACCAAGGAAGGTGGCTAGAGGTAGAGGTAGAGATATGGTAATGGGGAGAAGGAGTGAGAGAGGTGTAGCAACCAATAAGGCTTCAAGTTCAACTGCAGCAAGGAAAGGCAGAGGCAGAGGCAGAGCTAAGGCAAGCAATGTCACCAGAGGAAGAGAAAGAACTGCTAAGGCAGAGCTAAAGCAACCGTTGGAGTAGAAACATGGTTACTAGATTTTTTTGCTTGTTGTTGTGTTTTGATTGACCAAGGTATTTAAGCTTTGTGTTTTGTAAGAATGTGGTTCTTTTGTAGATTTCCGGACAATTTTTGGGCTGACAGGTTTTATGCAAATTGGTATGCAGTTTGGTTGCCAAATTATTATGCAAATTGGTATTTATGCAACATTTTTTTGTTTTGCATATGCAAATTGGTATTTTGTGAACATTTTGTTTTGCACATGCATTTTGTTTAGGCATTTATTTAGTATGCATTTTATTTGTCTTGTAACCAGTTTGGTTGCCAATTTGTGATGCATATTGGCGTGCACTTTGACTAAAGGGTTTGAAATGCATAAATGAGGCAAAACATAAAATGCAACTTCAAATTCTACCATTACAAAGTAAAACAAAACGGTTTCTACCATTACAAAGCATGCCATTTCTACACAGATAGACCCAAAAGCCATTCGTACAAAGCAAGTTATTTATACTAACAAACACCCAAAAGCCATGGCAAAGGTCCAAAACAGAGCATACCCCAAAACCAAAAAGTTAAGCTAACAAGTACATAAAGTTCCAACCACAGATCACCCAAAAGTCATTCCCACTACACCCAAAAGCCTTACACCCACATTCCTCCCATTTAAATTTCACTTACATCATCATCATGATGGTCAATATAAAAAAAAACCCAACTCAGCCCCAAACAAAGTAGCAACGCCTTCTCTTTTGTCCTCTGTTTTTTGATGGTCTCTTCTAATCCTCCAATCCTTCTAAGCAATCCAGGAATAACTTGCCTAGAACGTGCACACATAGGAGGGTCTAACCAATTCCAGAGATCACATCCTCCATTTCGCTGCAAAATGATGAATTTTAAATCCACAAAACCAATGACCCAAAAATGACAAGAAAACAAAAAACAAATAAACACCCATGCATCTATATTACCTTACCGAGTTGGCATGCCTCGAATCTTCTTCCTGGGTTAAGATCAATCCAGCTAGTGGTTGTTTGAGCAAGCCTCCCACAGTCACAGAATCTTTCACTAATCCATCTTTGTGTTGAAGATGTGGAGGAAGACATTTTTCTTGAATGTTTAGGGGCAAGAATGAGCAGCAACAAGAATATTAGGTATAATCTCATGAGTTATATAACCCACAAAAACTAATATTTAATTATTGGAGGGAAATATTCTGATATAAGCGAGGATGAGAGAAAATGGAGGAGGAAGAGTTTTTGTGCAGTGCTAGATCTAATTAGGATATGAATTCACCATTTTACCTTAAATTTGACAGTTGTTATTGACATTTTGATGAAATGAAATTAGGATATGAATTCACCATTTTGTCCTTAAATTTGGCAGTTGTTATTAACATTTTGACGGAATAGACTATGTTGACAAACATTAAATATTTCATAGATTAAGTTGGCAAAAAAAAAAAGCGTGGACCAAAATGAGACTTTGGAACAAATAAGTGGACTAAATTGGTAATTATCTCTTTTAAAAAAAAATGTGGAAAACAAAACAAAAAATGGAGTTAAAAACAAAAACTATTGTTTCTAGGTTTTTTTGCACAATGAATAGTCGCAATTCTCCAGATGCAAGAAAAAAATTCAAAGTAGTACAACTAACTAATTGAGCAGTCAAAGATATTTGCTAAGTCTATTGGAGATACTCTAAGTGATTAAATTCAAGGAGTAAAATTTCGGTTTCGAGAAAATTTTCGATGGAAATTTTCGCGGAAATTTCGATTAAAATTGGATAAAAATGACGAAAATTGCTATCAAAATATGGAAATTTTGAATGAAACTTGACCATATGTTTATTTAACATATTATCTACTACATTGATAAAAAATATTGAAGAAATCAAATAATATAGTAGATTTCATGTGATATGTGATGAATATAATGCGCGCTGGAGACAATACTGTTAAAAAAAAACTTCACTAATTAATAATTATATAATAAAATTACACGAATAAATCACCAATGTGGCAACATAAAGTAGCAAGCTTACTCAAAAAGATTTGGAAATTGTCTTCGATAGTTAAATTAAGCCGAATTGGGTTAAAATAGAACCAATCCGATGGTAGCAACGGCGATAATAGTTTACCTAAAATTTCAATTTTACAAATTATCGAAATTGGAAAACCAAACATTAAGGAAATGAAACTTCATGATAAGTGGATAAATTTCTTTTTCATAATTTATGTTTACAACTAAACAAAACACTAAAATTATCAAATCAAACTCTAAATAAAATCTCAAACTTTTTTTTGTTGTTTCCAATTGCCTAAAGACTCCAAATCTCAATCTACCTTAAAAAAAAAAAAAAAAAAAAATTTCTTTCCTTTCTTTTTTCTCTTCTTTTTTTTTCTTTCCTTTTTTTTTTCTTTCCTTTTTTTTTCTTTTCTCTTCTTTTTTTTTCCTTTTCCTTTCTTTTTTTTCTTTCATTTTCCTTCTTCCCACGTGACTTCCTCTTTTTCCTTTCTTCTTTTTTCTTTCCTTTTCCTCTTCTTCCCCAGTAGCCTTCGTCTTCGTCTTCTTCCATTTCCAGTGGGCAGTGAGTGGCCTTCATCTTTTTTTTTTTCTCTAGTTTTTTTTTCTTCTCCCTCCATAACCTCTCTCTTCCCTCTCCCACCTCCCTCCTCCCTTCCTAATCTCTTTCTTCCCTCTCCCTCCCCGGATCTCTTCTCTCCCTCCGACGGTGGCGCGGCTCTGCAACACCCTCTCCGATCTCTTCTCTCCCTCCGGTGATGGTGTTCTCCTCCCCTTTCCCTCCGGTCTCTGCCTCCCCTCTCTCTCTTCGGCCTCTACATCGAAAATTTTGCCGAAATTTCGAGGATTTCGGAAAATTTCGGCGAAATATTTCAAAATTTATTTGGTATGGTGTTAAAATTTCCATACCCCTTAAAAACGAAATTTTACTCTTTATGTGAGAAAAAATGATATTTCAAAAAAAGTTTGGCTCATAAAGTGAAAATGGCTATAAATGAAGAAAAAAAAGGTAAGTATTCAAAATCCCAATTAGCAAGGAGAGGAAAGTTTAGCCGTCCCAAACACACAGAACGCGGTCCGCTGTATTTTCGGGCCACTACGATACCCTGCCTTTAAATAAAGACAAGAAAATAATAAGTCAAGGAAATCTGTTTTTACTCCTCCATTTGTTAAGGCTCCGATTGGCAAGTGAGAAAAACACTATGATATTTTATTTATTTTTAATTTATTTTTGTCCCTATTTTAAAGTTTTTCCTATTATATACTTTTTAGAGTTAAGACAAGAAAAGAGAGTGGACCTACTCACTTCGACTCCGACAAAGACCTTTCCTCTTTTGTATTTTCTCGATAAATTTCTCTCTCCTACTTCTACGCTCCTCTCTCTCTCTCTCTCTCTCTCTCTCTCTCTCTCTCTCTCCGGCTTTAATTTGAAATTCCCTGCCCTCGCGGACGCGCACTTCGTCTCTCTTAAATATATTACTGCACCGGACAATTTCCATAGGCGGCCACCTACCAAACCTTTGTCTCTCTCTCTCTCTCTCTCTCTCTCTGTCTCTGTCTCTCTCTCTATGCTCTCTGCAATGGTTTTTTGATTCAACTACACTATCACAAGGTACTTTTTTTTTATTTTTTTTTTATCTTTCTCTACCTTTGATTTGTTCGGGTTTTTCGTTTTTCTTTATGGGTTTTCAATTTTTTGGTGACCCTTTTGAAATTTATGCATTTTAAGGTCGAAAAGTTTGTATTTTTTCTGAAATCTAATTTTGGGAATGTTCTAGATCTGTCATAGATGTGACTTTCAATTTCTATGCGGGCATGCGATCTTAGGGGTCTGTTTCTAGCACTTGGGCAAATCCATTTTGCTTTGTTTTTGTTTCGATCTGCTTGATCAGTAATTTGTTTTGAACTAGTTTCATGATTTTGTGGTTCTTTGCTATCCGAGTTGATCATTTTAATACTTTAATTTGGAATCCTAATGACGATACTTTTGTCAGTTTGTATAGAATTGTACAATTATTTGAAACTTATTTATTTCTGCATTTTCCTGAGTTTTGATCTGCTTGATCAGTAGTGTAGTTGAATGTATGTCGGAATTTTAAGGTTCTTAGATATCTGAGGACCGAGAGGTTGATCATTTAGATGATGTTTATGCCAGAGCAAAAGTGAAATGAGCGAGTTTAACCCCAGGGGGCTTGAAAATGGAAATATTTATTTGTTGTTTTCATTTACAAATTCCCTGTGGTAAAAAAGTCTATTATCAACGCAGCGGTTGCTTTCAAGTTCTTTGCCTTATAAAGTCAATATGGTTTCCTGAAATTACTTATATGTACTTAAATATTTATTTTTACCTTGCTAGTATATGCTTTGCAATGGTTTTAGGACCTTTCTGCAATGTGGATGGCAGTTTATCTAGGGCATCATGTGCTCTTTTTGATGTGTGGCCTTTATTTTTTAGAACCTTTAATACCTTTTAGAATACTTCAATTTGATATGCTTGGGTGCATTGTGGATCTGTTCATCTATCTTGGTTTTTGAAAGACAAGCTTTATGGCTTTTACCATTTAATTTTTAAAAAGTAATGTTTCTTTAGGAAAAGGTTCATTGTTTTGACTAATTTCTGATTTAGAAGATGCTTTAGGATTCCTTTCTGAATAAAATTTGAATTCATTGTGTTGAAGTCTTTCAGGATGTAGCACATCCTCAATGGCATTTTGTAGACTTATAAAAATTATTTAATATGTACATTTCATCAATAGATAATGTCTAAGTTACTTTATAGCTTCAATTTATGCTATCAAAATTCAAATTACAGATGGAGTACCTGCCATCACTTTTTCTTAAGTGCCTTGTTACATAAACATACAAGACTTATTGCCTACTTTCTGTCTTGCATGGTGTTTCCTACAACTATTCTGCATCACTTACATTTGATGCAAGAGATACTTTGAATTGAACTTTTATTTATAGTGTCTCTCAGTATAAGCTGCTGCCTGTGCTAGAATGGCATCTAGTAATCCCTCTTTTGATGACGTGCGGACCAAATCTGAGGTTATTGATCCTCCTCAAAGTGAAGACATGATGGATGTTGGAGAAAGTGTGAATGATGCTGCTCAAAATTCATTAAAACCTAATCTGACCGTTTCTAGCAGTGTTCGTGAGCTGCTGGAGTGTCCTGTGTGCTTAAATGCTATGTACCCTCCAATTCATCAGGTTTGATTAATTTTTAACAAATTATTTTTTATTTTATGAATTTGGCAGTATAGCATTACTTCTGCTCATTCAAACAAAATTTTGTCATTGAAGCCTCACTTTTCTCTTTCCTATCCCAATCATTCATTTATTTTTTTTCTTCATATATGTAGCATGTAGTTTTGGCTTACTTGTTTAATGGAAATTTGTGGGGTTTTCTCTTGGGAAACTGGTAGATGAGGTGCTATTATTTGCAACTTTGTGGGAGGGTTTCTGTTGTGCCATTATTTGCTTCATTCATTAGTAAACCTTGCCAGGTGCATGTTGTTGTGCTTGTTTTTCTTTCCTTTTTAAACTTATGTCCTTTAGAAAGTTGAGATATGTTTCTTGGATCATGTGGCTCCGGTTTTTATCAAATTTATTTTGACTATTTTCGGAAAAGGCAAAGTTATTATTACTAGAGAAGAATAAGGAACAGATGAAGGCCAAGGCCTTGATATGCAAGGCAGTATACAAAAAGACCATATCATGCACAAGGGAATTGCTTGCTGTACATTGTAAATTGATGCAGTCTCCCATTTTCTTTGCACAATTAAACAACTAGTTACAGTCTACTTTTGATGATAGCATATTTTTTCTGACTTCTTGATTAGTTTCGTTGTGTAATTGAAGTGTGGTCCCCCTTTTTGCAGTGTTCAAACGGTCACACATTATGTTCTGGTTGCAAACCCAGGGTTCACAACCGGTGCCCCACTTGTAGGCATGAGCTTGGTAATATCAGATGTCTTGCATTGGAGAAGGTGGCTGCTTCTCTGGCACTTCCTTGTAAATATCAGAGTTTCGGTTGCATTGGCATATACCCTTATTACAGCAAGCTAAAGCATGAATCTCAATGTCTCTATCGACCCTATAACTGCCCCTATGCTGGTTCAGAATGCACTGTCATTGGTGATATTCCTTATCTGGTGGCCCATTTAAAAGACGATCACAAAGTTGACATGCACAATGGCAGCACTTTCAACCATCGCTATGTAAAATCAAATCCACAGGAGGTTGAAAATGCCACCTGGATGCTAACGGTATTATTTCGTTTTGTCCTCGTCTTACTATTCTCCATTGCCCCTCTTGTCTCCCCTCTTACATGTTATTTCTCAGCAACCTCAGAATCATTTAGCGAATTTATTCTGTCTCCCTTTGTGCACATTCTAGACATGGCTTCTGGTCTCAAACTCTGATGAGCCACAATTGATAATTCTACATTTGAAAAAGAAAAGAAATCTGTATCAGACACAATGGAAGCATAATATCTTTTTAATTTTCAGGTTTTCAGCTGCTTTGGTCAGTATTTTTGTCTACATTTTGAAGCCTTTCAGCTTGGGATGGCTCCTGTTTACATAGCATTCTTGCGGTTTATGGGTGATGATAATGAGGCAAAGAACTACAGCTACAGTCTAGAGGTGGGTGGAAATGGGAGGAAGATGATTTGGCAGGGGGTGCCACGTAGCATTAGGGATAGCCACCGGAAGGTTCGTGATAGTTTTGATGGTCTCATCATTCAACGCAACATGGCTCTTTTCTTCTCCGGGGGAGACCGGAAGGAATTGAAGCTTAGGGTGACTGGTAGGATATGGAAAGAACAGTGATTGAAATCTCTCCTCTCTACTTCTTTCCTAAAATCTTATGTGGTTTACTAGTAGGTCAGTCTCTCTTAGTTGGCCATGAGTGTTCTGGTCATGTATTTTTTGGAATTTAGGAAGCAAACTCTCTTTGCTTGTTCATGCTTAATGCATGAGTGGGAAGACACTCTTATCCTAAAATTAAAATATCCTTCTATATAGATTTAGATTGATTATAGCATATGTTGCCAACTAGTTTACACTTCTGGATGCAGGAACCATTGAGCAAGTTAAACAACCTGAAATGATTATTAACCTCACTTCTAGTTGAAGTAAATTTATTTGAGAAGATCGTCATCATGCAAACTGAAGATTAGTATGATGGCAAATATAACATTAGATATTAAATTTTTTGAATCATTGAAATGTGTTTGAGAGCCCCCCTTACTACTGGATCTTGGGGATTTTGTTGGGCTCCCTAGAGGCTCCTTATGTAAGTAGGTACAATTTTCTCTCTTTTTGGCCTGTGTCCCCATACAATATTTATATATATATAGTCCAAGTTCAATTCTTGAGATCCAGCAGCCATGTATCATTCTCGCCACAAAAAATGTATATAATTGCACCTCAATTGGAAGACTATAAGGGCGTATTTGATAAAATGATAGTTGAATTACATTATGAAAATTAATAGCTTATTTGAATAACTAATGAATTACATTTAATAGCATTTTAAATTGGCATTGACATTTTTTATGCACATAAATACATAATAAATATATAATTCTAGGCTACATACATGTTTTTGACTATTAACGAAATATTACAACCGAAAAGTGCAAAATTAATGATTCTCATTTGTCACCCTACATGCATCAACCTCTGAAAGTCTCTGAAAGTTGAACTTTCGTGTGAATATCATGTTGGGGTTCATATGCATGCTACTTGTTTGTTTAAACTTGTTTGATCAACTTTTTTGTGACTATCATCTTCATTTCGCATGGGTGTTACTTATTATTTAATTATATGCTATGGTATTGTACCATTTGCATCCATTGTCTACCCAGTTCTTTGAATCAAACATCATTTTGTGTGATATTATATAGAACCGTCACCATCTTACTAAAAGTCTAAAAGTGTGCTTTTTTCATACCTTGATATATTGGTTAGGTCCTTAATTGAAATGTTGGAGACTTGGAGGAAACAAAAATAAGGATTTATCCATATTAAAGAAAGATTATAAAGAGCTCACATGAACAACAAAGTTTGTTAATCAATGTCAGCATTTAGAAGTGTAAAATGGATAGAATCAGGGCTAGTTTGGTATTGCTGTGAGAAAAAACAGCTGTGAAGTAAAACAGCTGTGAAGTAAAGTCAGCTGTAAAGTAAAGCAGTTGAGTGTTTGGTAAACCATGTTTTCAAAAGTACTGTGAATGCAAAAAACAATATCAAAGTGTTTGGTAAATGTTAATGTAAAAGTGCTGTGACTGTGTATAATTATTAAAATGGACATGATGCTGAAAGTATATTTCACTTATTTATTTGGTAAAACTAAAATGTTTTTTTATTTATTTTTTAAATTTGTGGCTACAAATTTTTATTAGCATTAATTTTTTTTAAGAATAATATTATTAAATAAGTATTCCTATTATTTTTTTAAGTATATTATAATTTTAATCGTACAAATAAAATATCATAATTAATTATTACAATAGAAAATATAACTAACAATGGAAATATTTTTTAATTTAAAATAAACAAATAAAAATTATATAAATCAATAAGGGTAGTATGGGTATAATAAAATATTCATTGTTGTTGTGATTCACTGCAGTTTTCAAAAGCACCTAGAAACCTGCTTTCTGTTTTTGCTGTGGGGAGTTGAGAATTGTGGGAGAAAGCAGTTTTTTATTTTTTTACCAAACACCAAAACTGCTGTAGGTGATTGAGAATTGTCATCCACAACAACTTTTGGATCCTCTACCGCAATCCCAAACGGGGTCTCAGCCCGTTTAATATTGACCTGCTTTGGGCTTTCACGAATTGGAAAAAACATACCAAAATAGCGTAAAGTATCCGAGGTGAGTCAAGGGTTTTGAGCTCATTCACTTAGCCTGACCCGGACCCGTACTTTTAATGTTGGACCCGCTTTAAGAGTGCTTTAAAGCCCTATTTAACTAACCAACGTAGTAGTTCATTTGTTTGGAAAATTAAATATTGGGCTTAACAAAAAAAGAGTAAACACTTCATTATTTACATCATATGCCACCAACACTCAACCTTCTCTACCTCATTCCGTGTATCTCATTTGCACCGGCTAGTTATTCTGCACTTTGTATGATTCAAAATGGTTTGTGGATTCAAAATGATGTATGGGTTAAATGTGAAACAAGCATTAGTCTTGGTTTTGATTTGTATTTTTTTTTTTTTTCCTAAAGGACCTTGCTTTTGAATTCAAGTAGGTTAACATTTTAACTCTCCGTCAATTAAAAAACTTATACTTCGTTTTTTAAATGGAAATTTAGAGTCTATTCAATTTTATGAATCTTTCTTAAACTAATACCAATAGTGATTTAGGGTTTTTAATTAAGTCATTTTATTTTTCTTCTTTGATAGCTTTATGTTAGGTTTTAACTCCAAAATTTTGAGCGGCAATCTCTACAAAACCCACTCTATACCCTAAGAGAGGAAATACTCTTCAAATTGGAAAAGAACTTTATTATAAATTAAAAAAAATTTCTTATAAATTAAAAGAACTTTGTTATGAATTAAAAAGATTTTCTTATAAATTAAAAGAACTTTATTATGAATTAAAAGATTTTCTTATAAATTATTATGAATTAATTTTTTTTTAATAAATTTTAAACCACCCTCAATTTCTATCTAACAACTATTTTTATAAGAAATCTAAGTTTAATTATCTCTTTTTTAAATCTTTGTCAGACCTCTCTATACAAGCCTTTACCCATTACCACCACAATAATGCTTTATTTTGCAATACATTCACTTGGGATGGGGTTGGCGTTTGTCCTCTTCTGCTTAGTTTAGACTTCAAACTGCCATGTGAACAAATAAAACCTAACATAAAGTCGTCAAAAATAAAAACTAAAATAGAGGAAATACCCTAAGAGATTTATTTTTCTTCTTTGATAGTTTTATGTTAGGTTTTAACTCCAAGATTTTGAGCGGCAGTCTCTACAAAACCCACTATATACCATAAGAGAGGAAATATCCTTCAAATAAAGGGAAATACCCTTCAAATTGAAAAAAAAACTTTATTATGAATTAAAAAGATTTTCTTATAAATTATTATGAATTTTTTTTAATAAATTTTAAACTACCCTCAATTTCTATCTAACATTTATTTTTCTTAAAAATCTAAGTTTAATTATCTCTTTTTTAAATCTTCGTCAGACCTTTCTATACAAGCCTTTACCCGTTACCACCACAATAATGCTTTATTTTGCAATACATTCACTTGGGATGGGGTTGGCGTTTGTCCTCTTCTGCTTAGTTTAGACTTCAAACTGCCATGTGAACAAATAAAACCTAACATAAAGTTGTCAAAAATAAAAACTAAAAAGACTTAATTAAAAACCTTAAATCATTACTGGTCTTAGTTTAAGAAAGACTCATAAAATGGACTAAAGTCTAAGTCTCCCTTAAGTAAGAGATAATTAGGCTTAGGTTCTTTAGATGAAGACTGTGGGTGTTTTAAAATTTATAAAAAATCCTTTTAATTCATAATAATTTATAAAAAATCATTTTAATTCATAATAAAGTTCTTTTAATTTATAAGAAAATCTTTTTAATTCATAATAAAGTTCTTCCTTAATTTGAAGGGTATTTCCCTCAATTTGAAGGGTTTTTCCCCTCCTAGGATATAGAGTGGGCTTTGTAGAGGCTACATGTTAGGTTTTAACTACTAGATTATCTTGGAGTTAAACCTAACATAAAGTTGTCAAAAAAGAAAACTAAAATGACTTAATTAAAAATCCTAAATCAGTACCGATCTTAGTTTAAGAAAGATCATAAATGGACTAAACTCTAAGTCTTCCATTAAGTAATCCTTATTACATTTTTGGTTCTTATTTTCCGTTCTACAAGACTGACAATAGAAGTGCACTGATTTCTTTCTCTTTGCCCATGCTCTGCTCTTTGAACCACCTTATTTTTCGGCACGATAAGGCAAAGACAAAGTTAAGGATATTATTGCAACACAAAGAGACCACTCAGGCACTCACTTTGAAAAGTGAAAAACTGAGGTTGGGTTTACTTATCTGGCATGTAAAAGTTGAGGTTGATTTCTAACTTGGAGCAAAACATGTATATCAAAATTGCTTTCCATACACCCAAAAATAGCTTAACATTTCCTTTTCAGTTTTCACTATTTTAGCATCCATATTACTTGTTAGATATATAATTCAATTTTTCTTCTCCAGCTGGTGCTTGAGTGTGTATTGAAGGAGAATATTTGTAAGTTGTAACCAAAATAATAATTATGGATAGAGAACACTACCTCAATTCGAAAGCAATGTCTAAAAGAAGGTGCCATAGTTTTATTTAGTAAACAATAATACATATCAGTTAGTACCGTTGTTCATCCACAACAGGACGCAAGTTTCTCATCTTTAATATTATAAAGCCACAAGAGTGGGGTTGAATTGGTGTTAGTGTTACAAGCTTCACCAAAAATAGAATTGTCTAAATTACCCCTCATTTAACAATCATTTCCATAATAACATAATAAATGAATATATAATTGTAAAATACAACCATTAAAATAAAAAAACAACTCACCTCCTTAAAAGGTAGAGATAGTGGTGAAAAGTTATAAAACTAAGAACAAAATGTAAAAAAGAAAAAACATCGTAACAATGCCAATTGACACATACGGAGCGCGTGCCAACCGACTAATTAAATTTATAGTAATAAGGCCTCCTTATTAAGGAACAATACAATAATACCAGTACATAGAGTTCAACTATGTAGTATATCTAGGGTCTTACAAGCCCCAATCTTGGAGAGGCATGCACATAAAGGCCCCCATTGATAAGGAGGGTGATCGTTGTCCTATATTTGACCTCTTTTTCCTTATCACTCAGCTTGAATACGTAGCTGCCTAAAAGCACAGCAGAAATAATCTTCATCTGCCTATAAGCAAATTCCTTCCCTAGACAAATTCTTGGACCTGCCTGTGTAATCACAAAATCTCTTAAGAATTCCCATAATTTTAGCGATTCTGTCCATAAACAACATGCTTCTCTTCCTTTATTTTTAATGATTTATGCCAGTGCTAAAATGAGTGATATCGTCGTATCGATATTTTTATTTTTCTTACCTGGAAGGCTGTGAATTTGAAAGGGCTTTCTTGCTGGAAAAGGCCATTTTCGTCGAGCCATCTCTCTGGCCGAAATTCTTCTGCATCATCACCCCATAAAGATTTCATCCTGCCCATGGCATAAGGTAGGTATGCCACCATATCCCCTTTTTTGACACTAAATCCATCTGGCCAGGTATCATCAGAAAAACAAAGCTTCACACCCTATGACAGCATCACACAAACTTGTTAATAAGTAATAAACGATCCAGATTCATTGCAATTAATCTTGTACATTGCATTCATGCATTAGATGTAAAATGTTAAATTACCACTGGAACTGCAGGGTAGAGTCTAATTGTTTCAGTCAAAGCTGCAAGGAGATATTGCATTTTGTCAAGGGCTTCTTCAGTAAGGCTTGCTGCAAGCTCATCAATGCTTGAATTATTTTTCAGATTTGTTGCTTCTCTAACTTCCTGTGCTATCTTTTCTTGTATATGAGGATGCTTGCAGAGCATATAAAGAAACCATGAAAGAGTGCTAGCCATTGTGTTTTTTCCAGCAACAATTAAATTGAAGATCATGTCTCTTAAGTACTTTGGATCAGTCTCTTTCAATTCCAAAAGCCTTGAAATAATGTCTCGTTTCTTTAACTGCCATTCATCAATATTATATTAGTACGTAATAATACTAAATTAATTCAATCTAGAACAAACAGATCGAAGGCCTGGAAGGTAACTCACAGTTAGCTCATCTTCTGAATTATGGACTGTTTCAATCTTGCTTTTGATTAATTTATACAGAAGTTGATCTATCACTTTGATATTATTCCTTAACACTGCTTCTGAACCAATGTTTAAGAACCGTTTGATCTTCCAGAAGAAATCACCATACCGATACAGGGTAATATCGCTTGCTTCATCAAAAGCATCAGAAAACCGGGAACCTTCTTTATTTGTTCCATGCATGGTGTCTAGTTCGATACCTAGGAGAACCTTGACGACTGAATCTAAGAATGTTTTCATAACCAAATTCTTCCAACAAACACCAAGATTAATATATTTTCAAAACAAGTGAACTAACAATGTTATGTGATTATTGAAAAACATTAATATATTGCAAACTTACTTGGATCTCTATTGCTTGGTCACAGGTTGCAGCTTCATAAATTATCCGAGCAAGTTTTACTGCATTGGTTTTGAAGACTGCACTGCTGAAGTCTCTCATTACTTTTGTGTGTAATTCATAGCTCGATACCTTCCTCTGATGTCGCCATCTTTCCCCATCCACAGTGAAGATCCCATCGCCCGCAAGATCTGACAAAATGCTGTGGTGATACAACCCCTGCAGCAGGTCGGAAATTGGACTTATGTTATGGTGCGTTTGGATGGAGTTTGAAATTACTAATGAATTCTTAAACGATGGAATTTAGAATAATGTGATTTAAAATTCTAAAATTTGTAAATTCTCTTGTTTCACTAACCTATTCAACATAATGAAAATTAAATACCAAATTTATTATTTTATATTTTAATGTATCAATTATAAATGAGTGATGGAGGTGGTTCATTGTTTGAATAATATATATATGTTCGAATAAATATATATATATATGTATGTTCGAATAAGTAGACGAATAAAATATTTTTGATAAACACTTGAAATAATGACTATTTAATCAAATAGGTAAATGATTTCCGATTTAACTAATTTTTTCAAAGATGATCCTTCAATGAAGACCTAAAATATAGACGATTCTGATTATTAAAATACAATGTGAAGTGGGCTCTACAAAAAATTTCTTATTTAACCTTAAATGGGGATCCCTCAATGTAAGGGGTTTGTATATAAAAATTTGCATGGGCTAGAACCCATGCAGCCAAATAGCTAGATTCGTCTTTGCGGCTGCATTGTAACAAAAAAAAAAAAAAAACTTTTGTCTGTTGTTAATCTGAAAATTGGCTGATTCAATTAAACTTCTGCGAATTGTGTGACATAAAAAGAATTGATTTTGAAAGTTTTTTAATAACATGAGGAATTGTTTCCTTTGCCTGATCACATACGTACCTTTCCATAGTTTGCAAAGTTTGTTTTGAGGATGTATTCAACATTTGCAGGATCTGTGGTGTAAACCTCATTTCTGAACAAGCTAAGCACCCTGTAAGTTTTGTGTTTGCAACCAAGCTCAGTCATGTAATCGTGCAGCCTACAGATGTTGATCAGATGGTGTAAGACTGTTCCGGCAACAGGATGGTATCTCCTGTTCTTTGCACGAAATATTCTGGCATGGGATCCAATCATAACTACTATAACTAACATTACTGCTAAACTTATTGCTACTGGAGGTAAGAGAGTGGAAAGAAAATTAAGCATGTGGAAATTAAGCATGTATATATATCCGGAGGAAAAGAAACACTTGTATATATATAGGAGGAGGAGTGTGTTTGTGCCACTCTCCCAGGATTAAGGTCTGGTTAGCAGTTGGCTCAAACGTTGAATTCCACACCGTTTAATTATAAGATTAATAATTAGAAAGAAATCACATGGATCACGAAATTGCGGGGGACATGAAAGAGTACTAATATTTATTTGGGAATATTGCACCACAAGTCCACAACCACCCGTACTGTAGAGAGCATGTGTGCACATGCTTTTTCAGAAAATTAATTAATTTTATAATAAATGAATAAAATGCATTGAAACCCACACATACTATTACTTCAAAAAACCCATAACGTACTACCAGATACGTACCTCTCCCAGAATGAAAATAATTTCATGGTCACCAATTGAGATTTGAGACAAAGGTCAAGCACGCACGATGGCTACCTGCAAAATAAAATATGAACCATGCATTTTAAGGCAGTGGTGGAGCCAGAATTTTGATCTTGGGGGTTCATTGTTAGATATCATATATATATTCACTACTGGAAAAATGGACAGTAGGCACGAACAATGACTCACAGTTATGAGGCGAATGACATTACAGCATTTCCATACATGGTTTTGAGTAATCAGTAACTCAAACTTAGTTGTCACGGTGTAAGGGTGAGTAATTTAATAATAGGCACTGGTAACTGTGAGGGTTATTAAAATTCAGCGGCTTCGGCTGCGTGGAGCCGCTGCAACGGAGCTGAAAAATGACATTCGCATTTACTAAGTCACAGATGACTAAACTGTGACATGTAGTAATTCACAGATTTCCAAACCGTGACATGTACTAGTATTGTTCGGATTGTGTACAAGTTTGGTGGTTTTCTAAACTCTCACGGTTTTGGATATGTTGTTTATATTTTAACTATCAGTCACTGTTTGTATACTGTGCCTATTCTAAGTAATATTTTAACTATTAGTCACAGTTTGCATACTGTGCCATGACCAAAAGTAATATTTTAACTATCAGTCACTGTTTGCATACTGTGCCATGACCAAAAAGTAATATTTTAACTATCAGTCACTGTTTGCATACTGTGCCATGACCAAANGCCAATGACCAAAAGTAATACCCTCCTCCTTCTCTCTCCAATTTACCACGCCAAATAGATAATACAGATTGACTAGGAGTCTAGGATATTTTATAAAAATTCAAAAATATTGGTGTTTGAGAAAACTAGGATTGAGGACCGGTCCTCACTCTTGAGGACCGGTCCTTCAGTAACTCACTTTGAAATTTATGGGCTTAAGAACCTAGGATTGAGGACCGGTCCTCACTCTTGAGGACCGGTCCTCCAGTAACTCACTTTGAAATTTATGGGCTTAAGAACCGGTTCTCTCATTTGAGGACCGGACCTCCAGTAACACACCTGACATGTTTTATTTTGCCTACTTAAATTTTTTCTCTCTCCTGACTCTCACATTTCTCTCTTCTCCATCTAGCTCTGTCCGCGATCTTTCTCTTCCTTCTCCCAACACCGATCATTTTCTCCGGCGAGAACTTTCTCGTCCGGTGGCCGATGGCGACAGAACCACTCCCAAAAGCTTCCTCTCTCCCTCCTCTCTCTCATCATCACAGCATATATGAGTCAAGTTGAAGACTCTCACTGTCAGCTCTCACTTAGTCACTCGCAAGTCGCGATCTCCCATTTTCAGAAACACCCAGCTAGTACCCAGTCGCGATCTCTCACCATCTCATCTCTCTACTCTTGAACTCCATTTCATCCTCTGCCCCCCTCAAAAGCACAAACTCTAAACCCAGATCTAAAATCTCATTCTCAAATAGATCTCCCCCCTGCGGTACTGTCTCCGTAGCTCCCTCAGCCCTCTCTCCTAATCTCCTTCCCCTAATAAAAACCCTAAGAACCCCCTGAAAATACAAAGACCCATACCCAAAACCACAACGACCCACAGCCAAACGCAAAAAGGAAATAGGTTTATTTTTTTAGGTTTTTCGTTTAATTTCTGGGTGCATGAGTGATTTCTAATGGGTTGATTTGGGTTTCGGAAAAATTTTATTTATTTTTTGGTTGTAGGTGGTTTCGGCTCTCTCTTTCTCTGCTATCTTTCCTTTTCTGAGCTCTCACATGCTTTTGGTATGTCTTTCTCTCTGTCTGTGAATATGAGTTTTCATAATAGTCCATGATGAATTTTGATTTGGCTTAAAGACTCTGTTTGGTCGTGGTTTCGATTGGTTTGATTTGGTGTGGGTTTTATTGTGAAATGTTTGGGTAATTTGTATGTTTCAATTTGGAGTTTTATACTTGCTTGCAAGGTAACATCTGTCTCTTTCTACTAGGATTTATTAATTTGGTTTGAGATTTTTTTTTTTCTGTTTTGGTTAATTTAATTTAATTTTCTATTTTGAGGAAGTTCACATGTGGTTTACAGGATTCAGACTTATCGAGGGCATAGGTTGGATGGAAACTTTCAAAAATCCTGTTACATAGTATATATGGCAATTCAGCCTCAGGTAATTAAGTTTGTTCCTTCATGCTATAATGATAGTTTGTGGCATCTATTTTGGCATACAAGAGTACAAATGCCTCTATATTTGTATCTATTTGTATCTATTTGT
>QANW01006537.1:450660-466353 GCA_003254865.1 Dryas drummondii
TTTGTGGTGTGTATTCCAAGGATGTTATTTTTTGATATTATTGTATATGAAACAATATATGAGCAATTGTATATATATTAGTTTTATATATTTAATGGAAGTATGGCACGGATACCCGAAGGTGAAAGGCAAAGGTCATTTAATAAAATAAATACATGAATAATTTGTATATAATATTTATATGTTTTTCATGTCACAGTATGTCATATTTTAATATTATTTAGTGTTTCACGGTTATACAACCATGAGAGCATGAAAAGGAGTGGCTTCTTGATCGTCCATCGGCTTCTTTCCTTTAAGCCACTAGCTTGGCTCAAGTATATCAGCTTGGCTCAAGTATGCTAATGAGAAAGGTGTGGGACCCGGTCTGCATGGACTCACGGTTATGTAAACCGTGACATTGTCACAATAGGTACCCCTCCCAATCGCACCACCGCACAAACCTTGACTAGAACAGCAATAGGCACTGCAAACTGTGCCCTTTGAGACTAATTGGCATTGTTTGGTGGGTGTGCCTGATGAAGGATTTTGCAGTAGTGATTATCAGTCCAAAATCATATTTATTAAAGCAAGTCAGTTCTAATATGAACATCAAATTTTTTTTTTTTTTAACCAAAACATATTATTCTAAGTATAAAAAAAATTGTTGTTAGTAAGTTGTCCTTTTAAAAAAAAATAATAATTAATTGCTAGTAAAGCAATTTATTAAATAACTCATAACAATAAATTATTTTACTTTTAAAAAAGACATCAAAAAAGGTATAACAAAAAAAAGACATCAAAATTTAATACTTAAATCTTTACAATAAGATCTCAAATATTACATATAAGCAACATAAAAAAACCATAATTTAATATCCAAAAATTTTATAGGCACAAAATAAGAATGAGAAATTTTACACCAAAAATACATTATAAATTTGTAAAAATATTAAATTGTAGAAGGTGTTTTTTAGCTGAAGAATAGAGTGATGGTTCAAAAAGACCTACAAAGTATAAGAAAATGGGAGAGTGAAAAGGGTCAGTGTCTGTTACCTACAAACTCTCGGAAGAAAGGGATCGAGGGTGAGAAGGCCTTAGTTGGCTCCACTTGGTTGAGAGGTTTTAAGTCAATTAAATATTGTGCCAGCCTTTCACCTAACTCGACCTATCCATCTATTTGACAGCCTCCGAGTAATAATTAATGGACCCCAAACAAATACATCACGTAGCCCGGCCCGGCTACGTACATATAAGAACCATGCATGCACAGTACGTGGTTTTCCACCATACGGAGGTCTTTGAGGAAATGCCAAGATGGATACTTTGGAATGGTCCAATGGATGACTATGATTTTAGTGCTTGCATTTGATTTCTTTCTTTAAAACAGATGGAAACAAGTGGAGTTAAGCCGAACCATGTGACATTTGTTGGGCTATTGTCAGTCGATGAATTAATTAAAATTTTATTGAAGATAATATTGTTTAAGACATCTTCAGTTTTTACGTTTTTTTAAGTTTTTAAATTTAAAATTATTAAAGATAATATCCGAGTAGGTAATAAATATGAATTAACTTAAAATATTATGTGCAATAATTATGAGATTCACTTGTACATTTGCATGATCATATGGTACATTGACAAAACTATTTAGTTCATTACAAACTATATTTGGTACTTCTAAACTATATTTGTACATTACAAACTAGATTTGGTACATCACATAATTAAATTTGGACATGAAATTGGTACAACATATAACTAAATTTGCACATAATATTAGTGCATTGCAAACTATTTTTTAGTACATTAATTCCTACCTAAATTTACATAATGGCCAAGCGCATTTTCCTCCTTCTTCGAGCGTTCGATACCTAGTATGTCACCTTGTGACAATTTAAATTCCATAATTTGTGAGGTTTAAATCCGTTAACTCCCTTAAATTGTGAGATCTAAATCTCATTAAATTTACAATAATATAGGGGCAATTTTGGAATAGAAAACGCCAACATGGCAACTAGACAATATATTTGGACCTTAGTCAATTCTTATACACTAATAAGGTTTTACTTTTTTTTTTTTTTGTCAGGATAATAAAGTTTTAGTCTAAAGATGACCTATATGTAAAATGGACTAAACTGTGAACCAACCTAAATAATCTAATTGACATGAAATTAAGGCGCGATTAGGGCACCATAGCACTACCCATTTAGATACTTCGTATGATTAAATATATTTCATCATTAATCACTTGCCAGACAAACTTTTATAAAGACCATTTTACTCTCTAAATTATACAAAAAAAAAAAAAAAGGAATTCTTTTCAAATTTGGTAGCCAAACTTTTATTTGACTCAATTGATTACCTAAACTTTTATTGTGTATAATAAGTACCCAAACCAATTTGTATCAGTTAAGTTAACAGTAAGGGTAATTAATTAAGTCATTTTACAGTGCTTAGAAAAGAAAAAAGATATATAGAAAAGAGAAAAAGAAGAGATGAAGATGAAGGGGCGGTGCTTAAGTTTTAGGATAATTGAATATGGTCTGGCCAGCCCCATTATTAAATGGATGTCTCGAGCATGGGACATGAAACATGACCGATTTCTCATGGTTTAATGAGAAAAGAAAATGCAGTAGTTGAGTTGGTGGTGATCGAAGGTCCAAGTGCATCCAGCATCCTTCTGAATGAATATACATAGTGGCTTTTGCTAAGATTCATGGTATATGCAGAAAGAGAGTGTTTGGGAGAAGAGCAAAAATGTGAGAACAGAGAGAAAGTTTAGAGAGAAGATGCTTTTTTGAACTAAAAAAGAAATGGTAGCTTAGTGGAAATAATTTGCAGGCTATTGGAAAATTAGCATACAGAGAAAGATGTTTGAATGAAAAAAGAAAATCTAATTAAAAGAGAAGAATCCAATTTGAGTGAAAGAATGAAACTCTTGTAAGCTAAAGACCATCATGATTTGACCCAAAAGCTATGAGAGATCAAGTTGGGTCGTGGGACTCCATTGCCCACATGCAAGTGCTTTCACAGAATCACAATGAATTAAAGGACCCTCTCTTGTGAACCTAAAAACAACAACAACAACAGATATGAGCAACTACTGAAACACCTAATTATTTGAAAGTTTGAACAAGTAACCACATGATCAATGAAAGAATTCATGAATGATGTAAAGAAGAAGAAAGCTAGAAGAACTATTGCTGTGGTTGAATATATATATGCTAATGCCTTTCATTCAATGAATCCAACTAAAACAGAGTAACAGAGTAGTGCTCTGTTTTACTTAATTACAAAACTGAGCTCATATACTAATTACAACGCACTTAACCAATGGATAATTAAGCTGACTGAGCTATACTAATCAGGAGTCACCTGCAAGTTACAAGATAACTCTGAGCATGAGGGAGCTGCAACTGTATCATGTCCACCATCCAAAGCTGACACTGTTGAACTGGAAACAATATCCCAATTCTCAATTGTATCATGTCCGGAAAATTCAACCCCTGAATCGTTATGTTGAGCATTAGAAGTTGTTTTTGTCGACATTTGGATACCCTCCAACTCTGCTGTGACCTCTCTCATTGTTGGACGATTCCTTCCATTCAAATCCAAGCATCTTCTAGCAAGGTTGGCAACCACAATAATATCTGATTTGGATCCCTCCTTCAAAACTCGAGCATCAACAATTTCAAATAGGCGATCTTCCTGCATCGAAGTAATGAAATATATGGCAAGACTTCTGTATTCTTCTTCATCTTCTTGTGTCGACCTTGTTACCGCAGAAATCGGCTTCTGTCCTGTCAAGAGCTCAACAAGGACAACACCAAAGCTATACACATCACTTTTCTCCGTAAATTGGCTTGATTGGAAGTATTCAGGATCCAAGTAACCAAATGTGCCGTGAACAAGTGTGGTGAGGTGAGTTTGGTCAATGCTAACTGATCTTGAAGTTCCAAAGTCAGCAACTTTTGCTCTGTATTTTTCATCTAACAATATGTTGGTGGACTTGATGTCTCTGTGATAAATGGGAAAGGAAGCTGCAGAGTGTAAGTAGGAAAGAGCCCCTGCAATTTCTGTGGCAATTCGTAAGCGCATTTCCCATGTAAGTGGAAACTCTTCAATTTGACCTTGGATATATTGAGAAAGGGTTCCATTTGGTATGAATTCATACACCAAAAGTGGAACTTCAGTCTCTAAGCAACAACCCAATAGGTGAACCACATTTCTGTGATTAATTTGTGAGAGAATGACCACCTCGTTGATAAATTCTGAAACTTTACCTTTATCCACTATTTTCGACTTTTTTACAGCAACAATTCTCCCATCTGCCAACATGCCTTTGTAGACAGTACCTTGGCCACCCTGGCCAAGAATTCTATCATTACTAAAATTATCTGTGGACTTCTCTAACTCCTTTGATTTGAACAAATTGATTTTCTCAACATTAACTTCACCTGATGATAATTGTTTTTCTAACAATAAACCGCCATTTTGTTTGAAGAACATTTGCTTGCGCTGAATGTCTTTCCTTTTCTTTATGACTTTGTATACCCACCATGCACCAAATAGGAGTAACAATAATGCACCAATTAGTAGTAACAATAATCCAACACCCATGCGACGATCTGTGTATATAAGTCAGTGAAATGGTAAATTACATTGTATTAATTTTTTCCTAACAAAAACTCATTTGTATAATTGTCACAATAACTTCCATAGTCAACGGAAAGTTAATGAACTCTTGAGCTAGCATACCTATTTTAATAGTTTTGTCCGGGTTGAACAGAGAGGACTGAGACCTGTTTCTGAAGTAACATGTAGAATCACCTCTATCAGCAAGAAATTCACAGGTAGCGCCAGTTATATTTGAGTAGCATTTATGGCCACCAACATAATTCTCACATATAGGGTTACTAATATTCCATGGGGGATGAAAACTGTATAGTGGAGAGTCAGGAATACACTGCTTCAGCACCTTGCATTCATCAATAGCTGAAATATAATAGTGTGCATGTTTGGAAGCTTAATTGTATTAATGGAATTAGAGGTTTAATGTATGAATAATGCTACGGATTCTAAATTTGAATCCCAATTAATATGACGATGTATGTTTCAATGTATGTTTTACTTATTGTAAATAATTGAGCTCCAAAGTTGGCACTTATATTTATGAATCTACAAAACATTGCCACATTATTTGGGATCCAAATTTGGATTCCCTTGCAGTAGTTAATATATTACCTTGACAAGGTTGGAGAAGATAGGGACTTCCTTCAAAGCCCATATAACAATAACATTCAACCGTTGACCGATTGTATGTGGAAGTGGCATTAGATAAGTAGCAATAGGGTCTTGGGTCAATCTTTGGCTTGTGTGGTTTTACTTGGAATATATGCTTCAAATAATTTGATCAGTGACCTATTATTATCCAAGCTTAATCTCCAGTCGAGCACCACAGGAACACTATCCATACGCTTGATAGCTCTAAAATTTGATACATTGTGCTCAAACCAATCTTGGTCAACAAGGAATGCATAGTCGTTGCAATCCGCCACTCTTGATGATATTCCTTCATTCACTATGGCAGTGGTGATGGTAGTGAGATATGGAGGGATGGTAGTTTGACAACAGTTGATATCGATATCACAGCCATCGTTGTCTCGGTCTGAATTATTTTCACAAATTGAGTTGCACCCAACAATCATAGATTCGTGATCCGAGCGCACCGTGGCAAGGAAGCCGCAGCTCACTGCCACAAATTTGCTGTATTCCTGAGAGTATACGAAAGGGCTTCCCATCAAATTTGGAGCCTGGGAAGTTTCCTTTCCCTTGCAACTGAAGAATGTAACCGGGTTGTTAACCGAAAGCGTGCCTTCGACAGAAATAATCAGCACCTCCATTTTGGAGCGCCTCAGGAAAGGCTTACTGGTAGTCTTGTTGCAGTCTATTTGAAACCATTCGTCAAAGTAACAATTGTTTCCAGGTCCAATCCCGAAAGGGTATGGAATGCTCACATTTCCACAATGCGCTGTGCAATTTGGCTTTGCTATTGGCGGTGCTGATAAATCTGATGATGTTGCTGTTGCTGTAGGTATGCTCCATATACATAACAACAACAGAATGATCATATGATTTTGAATTACTAGCAACTGCATTGTACGTGACCACTCGTGCCTCTTCTTCTTCCCTCTTTCTTTGACCAGTTAATGAAGAAGTATGAAGAAGTTTTTTTGCAAGGTATAAGCATTTTGCAACTTAAGAAAATGAATGATTATTAAACTTAATTTACATGTACAAGCTAGGAAAAGAAAATGAAACTGAAAGATAATATACCCAGCAAAATAAAAAAACTATATTTCTTTGAAGTACCTTCGTGCTTGTCGTATAATTATCAAGACATCGAATAAAAGTGAACAAGTGCTCCAGTATAGAGAACTCAAGTGTTTTAATTCTTGCTAGCTACAAAACAATAATTAAATGAAAAGAAAATGCAGATGAGTTGATAATCAAAACCCACCATACCAAAAAGTCAACAAAACAGAGACAACGTCGGGGCAATCGGAACCCATGGCTAGACTCACCGTGACGAGGGGAAGAGGTTGAGGGTGCGTGGTCTGGCTTCGCGACTTGGCCGGAGACGAAGTCAACGGTGGAGAAGGGGCTTCGGGTGTGGCTCGGGTTGTGGGTGTTCCGGTGGGTTTCTGGGTAAGAGAGTCTCGCCGGGAGAGAGAGGGGAGAGTGAGAAGGTGGTGATGTTGTGGTCTCGCCGGTCGGCGTGGGCTGGAGAAGCTGATGCCGAGAGAGAGAGGTAGTGAAATCGAGGAAGAAGAAGAAAATGGGAGAGAGAGGGAGATGAGAGAAGAGAGAAACTGGGAAAGGAAAAAAAAAAAAAAACAGCCGGAAACCTCGATTAATCCCAGGACAATAATATTAGTCCACCTCGATTAATCCCAATTGTTAATGTAAGTCCAAATGCGCCATGAAACCTCCATCATTGTTCTTGTCGTCACTGGTTCTCTTTCTATCGCCTATATATAATTATTAACCCAACAAAAAAAAAAAAAATATCTTAGTCCAGTAATTGGTCTTCATTTTTCACAAATGGAAAATTATTAATCTCAGTCGACAAAATATCTATCAACTTCAGCATCAAAAACTCCACTCTCCTGACTCATTATCTCAATTTTAGTAACTTTTTTGCAATCAATTCCCCCGCAAAGAATATTATCTCTATTGGCACCACACGGCTCCAATAAACACACATAACCCACTACATCACGAGACGCATCAGATTGGCCATGCAATTGCAACGAACAACCATAGATAATTGACATATTATTAAATAACCGATCTTTAATATCAAGTATCTCTTCATGATCATTGTTATCTCTCATGAGTAATCTCATAAACCATAGCTTTGATGCAATCTTTTCAGCAAATTTCAAGAGAAAAGAATCCACACCAATAAAATCAATATTCTCATATGTAAAATTTTCAAGAGAATTATTTGTATCTAGAAAATCCACAAAATCAGAACAAATTTCAAAATCTTCACTCGGGCCACCAAATTTAGGAGTAAGCACCAAATTCAAGGATTGAGAATTATCCGAACAATCAACCTCAAATTCAAACAACTTTTGTAGTCCAAAATTATCAGAATCACAAAAACCATCAAAACAAAAATTTTCCTCCTTAAATAATTTCCTTAGTTCAAATTATCAAAACCATTAGGAAAAGCGTAAGTCTGATCAGAAAAAACACAAGTCTTCTTTGCACCTGTAGGCTCCCTCTGAATAAAAGATTTAGAAGAAATCATAAGATCTTCCCAATTACGAAATTCAACATACCTTCCACAAGTTGCAAAATTAACAACACCAACCAATGAATCCAGATTCAGACCCACAAACTTGACATTTTCACTACTACAAAAAAGCTTATACATAGCTCACACAGACTTGCCTTCACACACCCACACTCATATCCAAACTCAACCACAGCCACACCCAAACTCATCCATCTTCTTCATCGATCTCCGACGAAGATGATTGAGCGCGAAATTTAAGGTAGCTGGTTTTCCATACGGTTGTAGTTATAAGCTAGCTGGTTTTCAAATCCGAGAGAAAGAGAAGTCTGAGAAGTCACGAAGAGAGAGAAGAGAGCTCGATCTGGACGACGTCGCAAGATCGAGAGCTCAGACTTCCCGATCTGCGAGTCGTGCCTCGGCGACAACCCCTACGTTGGCTTGACGCGCGCCGATTACTGCAAGGAGTGCATGATCTGCACGAGCCCCTTCACCGTCTTCCAGTGGCGGCTCGGCCTTGATGCCCTGTTCAGGAAGGCTGAGATTTTCCAGGCCTACAACAAGTTTAAGAACCTTCTGGACCTCGAGTAAGGCCTCCTAGTCTAGGTTCGTGACACCGCCCTCGCCATCGACTCTAACGACTCCATTCCCAAGAGCGATGTGAACTGAGTTCTTCGCCGAGGAGCATGACCGCAAGGTTAGTTTAGCATAATCTAATTTTTGTTTTGGATTAATTAAGGTTTTGGATTTTGGGGGATTTGGTTTTGGGGAGTGCAGGCTAGGGCGGAGTTTGATTACGAGTCTTGGACTAGGAGCCTTCAGATACTTCACAATGGACAGATATGCTTGTGTTTGGTATCTCTCGTACAAATTTGTCTTTTACTTCTTCAAGCCAGTATCCTTGCTGTAGGTAGAGGCAACAAAGTTGTCGAACTAGTATTGGAAGTGATGGTAAGATATTAATTTGTTGCTTATTCTACTGTCGGTCTAAATTTTGATTCATTATGGAGTGGGCTAATAAAATTATAAGCTAGGAAGATCAACTTTGTTTCTTTGGATATGAAAGAGCACACTGTTAGCATCAGATTGTAGAGCTTTTTTTTTTTTATTTTTTTATTTTTTTTATAAATCTGAGATTAGGCTTAGAGATATAATTGTATTTCGATCAATTCTTTTAATTTTAGAAATTAAGGATATAGGACTTATTGATATATGTTTGTGTTAGAGAGGTTATAGAGGTGTTGGTTTAGATATAGGATTCTCCATGAAGGTGATTGTTGTGCTAAATTTTTCTTGCCTTTTCAAGCATCAGTGCTTCTTCTCCATAAATATTTGTTCTCTTTCTCTTTATTTGTTTCATTTAAAAGTATTAAATTTACTTCTTTCTGTAGCTATTTATTAGTTAATCAAATTAGTTTATTTTNTTATTTTAATGTTAAGCTTGTATGTAATGTGTAAAGTAGCAAAGCTATGGACTTGACTGAGATCTGATTGAAATTACTTATGTTTCTTAAATTCTTTGTTTGCATGAGACTTACAAGTCTACATTTTTTTTTTTCAGTAATTTGTGAATTCTGTAGAGTTGAGTTCCTCAGTTGTTTAGGGTCTTAAGCATTCATACAAACTATTAAACACTCAATGAGGAATTGATAGAGTGGAACTGGAATTGGTCATTGGAGCAGTTACATATACTACATGTGATTGAGATCTGTTATGGGGATGTATTTAATAGCTTTATTCATACCACTGACAGTGCTGGTATTTCATTTCTCCAATAGCTCTTATAATTGTTATTCGCACCACTGCAACTATACTGATTTTTTTTTTCAGTGCTATAAGTTTTGGTGCTTATTATTGATGAATTACATGTGGTGCTATAGACCTATTTTCAGTCTAAAGATGGGGTGTAGTAGATTGCCAGGTTGGATGCATAGCTATGTGTAAAGATGTTTTCAAGACTGATCTGGCAATGATTAGGCTATCTTATTCTTTGGTCTGTTGCAGAGTCCGTATTCAGAGGCACTTGCTAGTTGCTGACTTCAACTCATCAAGCCTGTCTTGTTTTCTACCTTGTTGCCCTTCAAGGCAAGCTACAAAACAACTTAGGTATGAGCTTCAGATTTATTTATTTATACATATTTATTTATTTATTTATTTGTAGATTTATGCACTGTCATTGGTCATCAAATACACTATCAGTATAGCTTTGTTATATTTATATTATACATATACTACATGTGATTGATATTTCTGATTTGCCTGGATGGTTAATTTGTTTGGGGATTGTCAGTTATGGTATGCCTATGTAATATGATTTATAATATTACATACTAGCTAGCTAGTGGAGTTGTAAAACTCAGTCAACTTACAAGTTAGTGAGTTTTGAAGAAGCTAAAGGAACTAAGTGGTGGTAAGAAAGGACCATATTTAAGATAGAGAAATCACCTTACTCAATTAAATGGACTTACACTTAACTTTGGCAGGGAAGAGAAACAAATTCAAACTCTTGTGTTGTTGCTGCACTCAATGCTATAGAAAGGTATTTAACTTGCTGTGAAATTAAATGTCTAAATGGAAAAATGCTGAAATTTATTGTTTATCTAGCTTAGTATTACTTGTGTTGTTTGTGAAAGGGCAATGATTCTCTTGGCTGGTATGAGATGCTTGAATCTGTTGCTTGCTTGTGTGAATATAGAAATGTATCTTATGAGTAATTTGTGCTTACAGTCCGACCTTCTAGTTGCGAAGAAGGAAAACAAGCATTGCTGTCCATTATATTTCACTAAGGTGGGTTTGATGCCTTGAACTCTTATATATTGGTGCATTCTCTAGAGCATCCAGAAGACCAGGGGTTTCTCAACATATTATGGTATTATAACATGGCAGTAGTACTCTTTTGAACTTAGCCTCCAGTCCAGTGTCTGATATCATAGCCATGGCAGTACGTGTGGTTCTTTTGTTGGGGGTCTTACTATTCTACTTTACTCAGGTACACATTGGTTAATTTTTATGATTTTGTAACTTTGTTTTTTGCTCTATTAGAGAATAAAATGTGCTCTGTTGTGCTCTGTTAGATATTAATTTGACCAAGGTAGGATATGCATCCATGCTATAGGTTTCATCTGATATCAAGATTGAAGAAGAGTTACCTCATCTTTGCCAAGCAATAAAAAATTCTATTCTTTTCTTTTTGTTTAAAATATTTTAAACCAATTTTTTTTTTTTCTATTTTTGTTTAATAATTGTATGATTTAACAGTGAAAAGTGGGTTTTGTTCCTTTGTGGGTGTTATTTCAGCTTGTTGTGAGAGGTGGAATCAGAAGGCTAATGCAAGACATAGGTGGGTCTCTAATATTATTGTGATATAATGCCCCAAAATATATATAGATTTTGGACCTGAAAACTAAGTTTTTGAATGGTAAAATTTATGAGTTAATTGTTGTATGTCTTGTTTTGTGTTAATTGATTAGACTGTGGAGGGCTGTGCAAGGAGAGGTGCAATGTTCACTCGAGGCCAAACCTTTGCAACAGGGCTTGTGGAACATGCTGTGTGAGTTGCAAGTGTGTGTCACCTAGGACTTTTGGAAACAGAGAGCTTTGTGACAAGTGCTACACTGAGATGGTCACCCATGGCAACAAAACCAAGTGCCCCTAGCCCCTAGGCCCAACCAGTGGAGTCTCAAGTTCCTGATCAAACTGGGTTGTAGCTGTTTTTTTTTGCTCTGTCATTTGGATCAATTATAACATTGAACTATTGAACAGTGGGTATGCTGAAAAAGAAAAAGTTAAAAGGGGAAACCATAGATGCATTGTGTTTGTGTCAGCCATATATGTATGTGTGTAATCATTTTCTCTTGTAGCTACTGCTCAAAAGCCTCTTTGATATATATATATTATTGTTTTGTCCTGAAAATACCCATCATTTGTTTTTTCGTTTTTTTATTTGAAGTCCTCCCTAATTTTTGTGATATGTAGACATAGGTGGGTCTCTAATATTTCAGCTTGTTGTAAAACTTTTGGGTCCTTTGAAATATATGACAATTGATGAAATGGAATGGATTGTTGAAATATATGAAATGAATTGTTTAGCTTATCTGTACAGGTTAATTGGCCACTGCCACTAAATAAATATGCAGTAGATAGGTCAATGGTCTTAACTAATTATATCAGTTTTTTGAAAATAAATCCGATATCAAAACAGGTGTTACTTAACACTAATTTTGAAATATATAATATCAGTTCTAATATAAAAACTGAAATGGTATAGAGTTTAGACATCTTTTTTGTGAAAATATATTGATACCAATCATGACTTCAAAATCAGTTCCACAATAAAAACACATATAATAGATTTCTACGATATTCATTCTTAGAACCAATACCAATGTCTATGGAAACATTTATACCTGTTTCATAATTCAAACACATATAATTCAGATATTTGATATCAGTTATTATAAACAATACAGATGTCTATGGAAATAATTATACTAGTTATACGATTAAAACCTATATTATTAATATATATGATATCAGTTATAAATATAATACTGATATAATATATTATAAATATATCATTTATTACGTTTTTAACCATACGGGAAGGAGAAATATATCGCATTTAAAAAATGAACTGATTTAAAAACCTCTATAGATATCAATTCAAAACTGATATGTAAACCAATAAGAATAGATATCACGCTTTCTAATATCGAATTTTAGGGGCCTTAGATATTGGTAAATTACTGATATGTATGAGCTTTTTTGTAGTAGTGTTTGAACAGTCACAATCAAATGGATCACAAGTGACACCAACATTAGTGTTAGATATAGATGCAAGCCAACGACTATTGTCATCAGAATTCCAATCCCAGTCGACCAATCCTTGATCTTCTTGATATGTTCCTTTCCAATCACAGAGGTTCTTATCTTCCAAACAATACTTCTCCCCTTGAAGAGAAGAATCGAAGTTTGTTTGGTAAGGTGAATAAACCAACTCATGAGAATTAAACCCACCAATTATAGGTAGAATCTCGGACGAGGTATACATAGTAGCAATAACAGAACTACGAATTGTATAAAAAAAACCCTAAATATTTAGGGTTCTTGAATTTTTTAAGAAAAAAATCCAAAAACCAATAAATAACATCAAGCAAGTAAAATAAAAACCCTAGAAAAATATTTCAGGGGTCGAGTAAGGAATTTTTAGGGAAAAAAGTCCAGAAACCAAGAATAGCGGAACCAACGGAATTTTTTAGGAAAAAACTCCAAAACCAAGATAGATTTTAAGGGTAAGGATATAAATAGGATTGAGCCCTAAAATATTATTAGGTTCAAACCAAGGTAAGGTCTCCCTAGAAAAAACCTCTAAGGGGGTAAGGGTAAGGTATTGGGTACTCCAAAACCTAGATCAAAGGCCCTAGGAAAGAAAACCTAAAGCTTTGATACCATGTCAAACTCTAGGTTTAGGAGAAAATAATTCAATACACTTTATTCTTCTCCATATGGAGGTATATATTTATAATAATACAATCCTAATTCTATAAGGATAATAAAACTAATTAAAATAATTACAATAATAAGGAAAAATAACAAAACTATCCTGCTTAAACTAGGACACCTAATTAAACTAAATTACAACTCACACCAACAAAATTTAACAATGAAGCAAATTTAAAAACATTCTGAAAAGAAAGTGCATACATTAAAGACAAAACAGCAAGATTAGACTTGCCTCGTGGGGAGGGATGGCAATTACGAGGCAGCGGGTACCACCTCGGTCCCCACCCCTGAAATTTTTTAATTTCCCGAAACCTCCCAGTTTTCAGTATAAGTGTTTGAGATATCAGTTTACAAGATGATTTCAGTTGATGTGAATTTCAGTTCAGATTTGATATTTTGCAGCTTGAACAGTTTTAATGATTTTCCAGTTATTCGAGTATTATTTTAGAGGAAAGATTTCAATTTAAAATATTTATAAAGAGTTTGACAATATCGATTCCAGCTTGAGAACTTTGTTATTTTCAGGGATTAATTTTCAGCTTCAGATTTTATTGCTTATTCTTATTTTCAGAGAATGATTATCGATCAGTTTGTGGTTTATGTTTAAGCATGATATTTTTCAAAGTGGGTTTCCGGTGAAATAATCTATTTACAAACTGCATATGAGGATTTATTTATTTTGGTTGCATTTCATCCTTTAGAGAGTTCTCCATATACCATGTCTATGAGTTTTCTTTTGCATTCTTTCGAGATCTCCACATGTTTTATAATTTATCAATTTTTTTTTATGCATTAGGTTGATTCACAACTTTCAAGTGATTTTCGAAAGTGGATTATGAAATAGTTTTAAAACTGGAGGTTTTTTTTTAAAAAAAAAGAGCTCAAAGAGAATGAGCAGTTTTTATAAATTGATTTTCAAAAGAAAGGTTTTTAAGTTTATTTTTATCCACTCACTGAGATCATTCTCATATTTTGGTTTTAACGTTTCCCCTCAGGTATTAGAGTTCGTTGAGGTCAGATCGTACTACGTCGAGGCATTCGAGTTTCTCATCCCCAGCTTATTGGTATTTGGGATCAAGGTCTCCCTTATAACTGTATTAATGAGATATGATTGTAAGTCTTATTAGACATGCTCTAATTGAGTTTAGAATTACTTAGTGTGGGTCTGAGACCCTTATTTGGAATGCAGTTGGGGTTGGCTATTGAAACTAGAAATGTTATTCGACTTTTGAACAGGTGAGATTGTTCAATTTACAGGAGAAATGCTACCGAATTTTCGGTAGGATTTTTCACTTAGATTGAAATCCCTATAAAGATCATAAGGATGTTTGAGGTTAGTGGACCGACACTCTACTGGTGTTGGACCCCACAGGATTGCCTTGGGTTCTAGTGTGGAATCGGGGTCGGTCCTATCAAATATTGTGTACACCCTGTGCAAGTTCGAACCAATTTTTCCATCGGCATTTTTTGATGTAATGATTTACTTGCTGATACATTTACCGGTTGAGGTAACTCTTGCTGGGCTGGACACTTGCTGATGAAGCGCGCCTATCCTTCAAATTACGAGGAAAAACACAGAAAATTGTTTCCGAAAAAGTTTAAGGAACATGTAAGTGATTAATGACAATAATTGTTGGTATGCATGATTGTTTGTAATTGTTTTTGTAATATCAATAATTACATTGTCCTTTAACATATGCAAAAGCTGAGCAAAGATAATTTCGTTGATAAATTCTGAAAGTTTACCTTTATCCACGATTTTTGACTTTTTTACAGAAACGATTCTCTCATCTGCCAACATGTCTTTGTGGACAGTACCTTGACCTCCATGGCCAAGAATTCTATCATTACTAAAATTATATGTAAACTTCTCTAACTCCTTTGATTTGAACAACTTGATTTTCTCAACATTAACTTCACCTGATGATAATTGTTTTTCTAACTAAAAAATAAACAACCATTTTGTTTGAAAAACATTTGCTTACGCTTAGTGTCTTTCCTTTTCTTTATGACTTTGTATTCCCATCATGCACCAATAAATAGTAACAATAATCCAACCCCAGGCCAAGCCCTAAGGATAGGCGGCCTGGGCCCGGTAGCCCAGCCTAGTCCAAGGCCTCCTATTGCATTTATATTGGGTCTTTTATCCTTTTACAACATTGGGTTAATTGACTTTAAAAAAAAAAGAAAAAAAAAAGGGCCTCTTACAATTTTGTTATTTTAAAATATATAATAAACTAAAAACTAATTTAATTAATTTTTTTTTTGTCAAATATTGGATGAGAATCTTCTATTCTACAAGTAGAAGACAAAACTACCTTTTCATCCTCTATTCCTCTTCGTCTCTATCACTCTCACACTCTTGCTTCTCTCTTCTTTTTTTTTTTTTTTTTTTTTTTTTTTTC
>QANW01006537.1:466403-481623 GCA_003254865.1 Dryas drummondii
CCCCTTTTTTTTTTTTTTTTTTTTTTTTTTTTTTTTTTTTTTTTTTCCGATCAAATCACACTCTTGTTTCTCATTCTTTCAATTTTTTACTTGTCTTTAAGTTTCAAGCCCTTCAAAGAAAGATAAAGAGATTGAAGAGAAAGTCAATATGATAGGTAAACCCTAATTCTCAAGTTTTTATTTTTAAAAATGTAATAGATTTTTATATTTAGAAAATTAGGATTAAATACCAAATATCAATAATTTTTCAGAAAAGCAATAAGACACTAATTTTTTTAAATTTAGGTACCAACCTAAAACAAGACATTTTGGATTAGGTTACAAATTAGTTTGCTATACAGTTGTGATTGTCAAACAAATGTGACTGTTTCAAATTCATAAAAATTCAAAATTTATAAGAGTTTAATGCTTTTGATTTAGGCTTGAGGAATGAAGTCCTATAACCCAGAAACTAAACATTAAAGTTTAAGCCTTGCAAATATTGAAAAAATAACAAATCAATAAAAAAAGTTATGACTGTTAGACAGTCACAGCTTGGTATAACCATATTTTTTAAAGTTGGTATCTAAAGTGAAATACATAAACGTTTTGGTAATTAAAATGAAAAAACATTGCAATTTGGTACCTGAAGTCAACGGACCTTTTTATATTTAACCTTCAAACCCTAATTTCTGTTATGAATTTATGATAAATTGAACAAGAAACAAAGTTTATGATAACAATTGAAGAGGAAATCAAGGAGATTGAAGAGAAAGCTAAGAATAGGTAAAACTCTTTTTTTCAATTTGGACTTAGATTATTATAATTAAAATTGTTAAGAAATTATTCAACAAAAGTTAATTCTCTCTTTCTCTCTCTCTGAAATTATTAGGAAGTATGTTCTTTATTAATGTGATCAGTTTGTCCTTTTATGCGTATATGCATGTTTGTATACAATTTGGTTATCTAAACAAATATCTTATAGCATATGGGATTTGATCATATTGTAGTTAAATGAGATTTTGCTGTTACGCCTACTTCGTAGTTTGAAATTGAGAACTTTTTTAGTGTGAAACTTTTTTCTCAAACGGTCTTATTTTCTTTCTTTTCGTTTTTTTCTTTTTCGTGTGAACTTTCTTAAATGGTTTTTCCCCTCTCTATGTTTTTATATTATGAATCATATGGTCTAGCAATTTTTGTTCTTTCCATGAGTCTATGATGCTTCTAGCTCAAGCATTCCATTCCTTTTAATCTTTCAAGGGATCACAAAATTATTTTCAATTGAGAAAATTATATGTTTTCATTTTCGTGATATGAGGATTCTATATTGTGAGAAGTAATGTGGGGCTGCCCACTGATTTTAAGGAGAGAAACAACTATTTCTAAAGCACTCTCATGAAGTTATAAAGATTTTAGTAGGACAACATCCTATAAGATTCCTCAATTATTTCTCACCTTGATATTAATTGATATTAATTTTCCACTACCTGTGTTATGGATGCTAGCTAAAGCTACGAGTCAATTTTGTAACATGAACAAATACTAGTTTATATTATTGTTGTGTGCAAAGTTAATTATACACCTATATTGTTTTTCATATGGACTGGAGGACTGGTTTTGGTTGCTTTTGGATGGCTAAAAACTTCTTGTAAAATTTTATTGTATTTATTTTTCTCTCAAGTATACGAGCCTTTGTAGTAAAGTTTGTATAAAAGACAAGGTCGAATCCAAGGTAGTGTTGCAAAAGAGACACTAGTTTAAACTTTAGTTAATTTATCTCTAACCTAGCTTGAAAGATTTTTGTGAGTTTTTGTTGAAGAAACTAAATAATAACTAAATAAAATGGAAAATATGTGTGGAAGGGTCTAGAAATTGGTATGAAACCAAGGTCTAGGATCCACACCACCATGTAATGATTTCTAGTTAAGATCTAGCTATTTCCCATAAAAAGAAGGGCACCCAAGACTCAACTTGATGTCATCACCAAAGGTATTTATATTTTAAGCACAAAAGAAATAATTTTCTATGGTAAATCTTGTTCTTGCTTAAAAATACAACTTCTAAGCATCCCAAGTGAAACCACAATTGTGTAACTACTAGAGATCAAAGAAAATTACATTAAACTTTAACAACCAAGCATAGATGTGAAAAAAAGGCTTCTAACAACTCATGATACATGGCATCATGGGTGAAAACTTGCTCTTTTCACAAATTGTTAATGAGATCTATAACTTTGATGAACTAAAATATGAGAAATTAACTAAACATTAACTAAAAAATGTAGCATGGTGGTGCTTCTCTCTTACCTTGGTAAGAGAGCTTAGTGACCACCCATGGTTTTCACAACATCAAAATAAATTGCAAGAAATTAAAGGACATTAATTTAAATGAGCAAGAAAAGGAAAATAGAACTCAAATTAAAATTAAATAAACTAGAATAAGAAATTACAGAAATTAAAATTGCATAAATAAAATAACTCTCCATAAATTCCAGCCCCAAGGGTTGGAAATTCCTCACTAAGCTAACTCTATGCAACTAAATGAAGGAAATGAAGAGACTAATGAAAAGTGCCTGAAATGGTAGGCACTAGGAATTAAATTTCTTTTTTTAGAGTTCTGAAATCGAAACACATGTTTAATAATTTTTTGAGAAGATTTCGCCAAAATTTTTGAAATTTCAGCAAAATTTACCGAAATTTATCAAAATTTATCGAAATTATCGAAATTTTCATATTTTCTATTTTCTTCGACTTCAGAAATTCATCAACAATAACTCGAGACTCCAAATAATTCACCAAAAAATTCTACGAACTCGTATTGATGAGTACTAATTTCCTTTAACCTCAAAATAGTCAAATTGCTTTCAAAAAAATTATGAAAAATCCTACTCTTATAATTTAATTCTGAAAAAAATAATAATAGCCAAATTCTTGAATTTTCATTTTCTAAAATTCATTTCCACACAATTAAGCTCTAGAACTACAACCAAATGTCTAAGTTAGTTAAAATAAATTTAAAGAAATTTCTAATTCCTTTAAACAAACCTTAAAACAAATTTGAAAAATTTAAGTAACAAAATTATCATAAGCCAAAATTTGGTTTGTTACACTTAGTGAAGACAAAGCTTGACTAGGTGAGAGGCACGGGAAAAAAGGAAGGAAAGATAAGAAATAAAAAAAAAAAGACTGAAGAGAGAGGCACGGGGAAAAAAAGTAAGGAAAGAAAAAAAAAAATGAAGGGGGGGTTGGGGCCTTTGGGCAATTGGAAAGAAAAAAAAAAGTTTTAGATTTCGTTTAGTTATTTTAAACCTTAAACTTTAATACATTTGTATATAAAAAAATAATTAAAAGTATCTTAAAGGATCTAAAACCTAATATCCTAAACAATATAAATTATATAGAGTTTAATGTATAGATTATAGAGTATAAAGAATATTAGGGTATATAGAATATATAGAGTATTAGGGTTTAGATTTTAATGTATAATTAAATTATATACAGTATAAAGAATATACGAATTTTGTTTATTCATTATACTAATTTTATTTAACAGTATTTGCTCTAGCGCGCATTATATTCACCTTATATCACATGAAACCTTCTATATAATTTGATTTCTTCAATATTTTTTATCAATTTAGTAGATAATATGTTAAATAAACATATGATAAAGTTTCATTAAAATTTTTCATATTTTGATAACAATTTCCGTCATTGAAAACACTATTATAATCCTTGATAATTTTGTATTTTTACACATCGATATCTTTTTTAGTATAAGTGTTATCATTCATCCTCCCCATACCCTTTTAAGTAGCTGCCCCAACTCCAAAACTCTAAGAAAATTAACAAAGTTCCTGTAAAAGAGCACAAACACACACAAAGTCACATTTAGATAAACTTCAGAGAAATTTTAAAAAGATACAAATATTCACTTATTTGGTCAAGTAAGAGAGTTTTGAAAGAAGAAAAATCCACTAACTTTTTGTATCTTGACCAAATATTGTTGGGACTATGCATTTTTTTCATTGTTGGGTTTCTCATTTGCATATAAGTGAATATTTTTATCTTTTTGAAATTTCTATAAATGATCATCACTACAAAGTCTGTGCACAAATAATGTTTGGTCCATTTTCCTAGTGCCCAACTTATTATTTGAATAATCATGCAAGCTTTAAAATTTCATTCTAATCCAACATTCAATCCCATAAAAATTAGAATACAAAGCTAGGCTTGAGGTCCGGACCTCATCCTTCAGGACTGGACCTCCAGTAAGATTGGATTTAGAAATTTAGGTTTGAGGTCTGGACCTCACCCTTGAGAATCGGACCTCTAGTAAGATTGGTGTTTGAGACCTAGGCTTGAGTCCAACCAAATTACTGATTCAACTAAAACCAAATCAATAAACAAACCCCATATCAGTAAACAAAATCGATAAACTCATATCAATAAGCAAAATCAATAAAGATCAAGCAAAATAAATAAGCACATATCAATAAACCCATATAATTTACAAAATCAATAAACATACCTCATATCAGTAAAACCCAATCAAAAATGTTTTGAAGGTACGTTGCCAATAAAATACAATCAGATCAAAAAGATATGATACAATAAATCAATTCAGATTTACAGAAAACTAGTTCCAAAGATCAGAAAGTTATAGGATTATGTAGGCACCTTACCATCCACTCCAATTCTCAGTCCACATTTTGGGACTCTTTTGGGGTAAATTGATCACAGTAAAATCCATTAATGCAAGTGCTAATCTGTAAGTAGATACAACTCAAGAAATAAATAACAAATATTAACAATAGAAACTACGGTGAGCTAGCATAGGAATAGAAGCTTCAGTTTTTTGAGTGTAGAAGGCATAAAACTCATACCTCAAATAGCAACTATGACAGTTAATATATTCTTGCACCAATGGAGAAATAATGCCAGTTTAAAAAAAATCTTATATGGCTCTTTGAAGATATTTATCACAATCATCAAAGAAGAAACCAATACCTCTAAAATCAAAAGTAAAGTTCAAGAAATAAAGATATATCTCAATAAAATGAAATAAATTAAGAAAAAAATAAATTTGATTAGTGCACTGAAAAGAAGACAATGATAGACATTAGATTTTTTTTTTTTTTGAAGTGTAAGAGAATAATTACAAACATTAGATGCAGCTCCAAAATAATGTCAGACCCTCATTCTTAGAATAAACAACATACCACAAATCAAGATGGAGTTTAAGAAAGCACACTACACACTTATGGATACTTGGTCTCCAAAGGATGGCCAGTTCTGGATTTTTGAAAAAAAGAAGGACAGCTTTACTAATTTACTACTGACCACAGCTTTATAATGAATCTTTGTTTTTCTTTTTGAAATTTTATCAGTTAGCATATACAAACCTTTGCCCAAGGAAGCTTGTCATCTGAACAACCTCTTGGAATTAACCCATTATATCCAATTCCTGCGGAAGACAAATTAGCATGGAAGTCAAAAAGAACAACATGTGGGAAAGTTCAATAATCATAGTAATGATGACAATGGATACCATAAAATAACAACCATATGACCAAAACTACTAATGAAATAAGAACCATATGACAGCAGAAATTACCAATCAAGCCTGAGTTAACCTTATTCAAGTCTTCAAACTAGATAATATGTTTATGCAATAGAAACTCCTAAGAAATTAAGAGCAAAACTTCTAAGTAGTCTATCTATAGCATATTTGTCTTATTCAAAAGGAATACAAATTTTTTTTTTCCCTATTTGATGCTTTTATAATATTATGCAAATGCAAATATATGATACTTGCATCAAATATAGAGCTTTAAACTCATATAAAGACAATCAGATTCAGCCAGAAATTGAAAGAAAAAAAAAATCCTAACATGTCTATGATTATGAAATAAATAGACAGATGGTTTAAGAGTTAAACATATTAAGTCTTAATAGAAATGATGTCTACATTGTCTAAAATTACATATAAATTTCACTTGTGTCATAAACCATGAGTAAAGTGTAGAATATCTAAGTATAACTTACAATCAGTTTTCAGAACCCATCTTCCAACCAACATAGCCATGAGAACTTTAAATGTTCGAACATATGCACTATCCTCATCCAAGGCTGCAATCACATGTGTAACATATGCTGTCCAGTTCTTTGACATAATTGCACCACTTATTCTCAGCAAACTTGCACAAAAGAAGCTGCACCATATTATCAACAAAACATATGTCAAGTTGGAAGCGAAGACATCTGAATTTGATCCCCTAACATCCCATTTGATAGATTTGAAGTTTGAAAAGAATCTTTTCTACCACATTCCAAAGAAGTTGCCTTGTACATCCCTGCAATTGTCATTCAAATTTATAGGCAGGCCCTTTTTTTATTTGAAAAGATATATAATATTAGATATTACATTCACCATTTACAAAACAGACATAAATGTATGTAATTGATGCCCCCTCTTTAACTAAAACAGAATGTTTGACCAAAAAAATCATCCAAAATTGTACAGAAACAGAACAAAAAGTCTTTTACAAGACAAATATCACTCTTGGTGATTGAAACAAATAACACTAGAATCCTTATTATTTAAATCAAACACTAACTAGGATTGTCAAATATGATATGAAAGTTGAAACAAATAAAATGGAAACTTTTATATTCAAATCAAGCAGCAACTAGAGTTGTCAAATATGATTGGTGGCTGTAACAAATAACACTAAAAACCTTATTATTCAAATCAAACACCAACTAGCATTTGCAAATATAATTGGTAATTTGGTATCGCCAAAGCATAATCCCCAAGATTCCTGTCCATATCTAATACAGGGTCGAACATATAATTAGTACAAAACATAGGAAAATACCTTAGAGAGCAGAACGAGAGGGAGAAACAGAGAGATCTTTGGTTCATCAGCAAGAGCAATGTAGAAAAACATAAACTTGACTACAAAAACCCAAAATTTCATGACAAAAATCTCAATACTTCAGACCTCAAAAAACGCCCAATTCCCAGATCCCAAAGAAAATACAGAAAACCTATCAACCCAGCTAAAAATAAAGCATTTACGCACTACCCAAAACCTTAATTTTCCATTAGCCCTAACTAGAAAACGTCTGCAACCAAAACTCCATCAATAATATTTCTATTTTTATATATAAAGGAATAGAAGAATAATAGACATATAAATCGAACCTTGATCAAGAGATATATAGTGTCGCCACAGAAGAGCTGAAGCTTCTCCATGGCCTCCGAGTGGAGATCGACAACCAAGTTGTCGTCGTTGATAACTTCATCCTCAACAAGTCGATTCGCAGCCTTCTTGCACTCCAAAATTGTTGTGCCAAAGTCCCTTTTGGTCCCCTTACTGAAACAAAAACCACAATCACATTAAAACCCACAAAACCCCCAAAAAAACAAAGTTCAAGACAAATTGAAGCAAAGCAGAAGCAAGTAAAATTGAAGAGGGATCCGGGGCTTATGGGTCAGAAGATTCAGCGTTGTCCGACATCGTCAAGCCCAAAGTAGAAGACCAACGAAGACGAAGAGAAAGAGTTAGATATTGTTTCGGTGTTGAAGAGAGACAGAGAGATCTAAGTGCAAAGAGAGAGAGAGAGAGAGATAGCGTGAAATGAAATTTAGGTAGAGGAGAGAGAGAAAGCGTGTTTTTGTAAGTGGGAGGAGAGAGAGCGTGTTTTTTTTTTTGCACCTACCCAACACAACGATTTTGCCTAATACTATTGTGTATAATAATTTAGAAAAAATCATCAAACCAAATACCATAGGATAATATACCTTCATATAACGGTTTTTAAAAAACTGTTGTGTGGTAAATTAAGATAACTGACAAAACAAGAATCGTTGACTATTGACCGATATCTATTTACATTTTTGTAGTAGTGCACGATCGTTCATAAGTTTGATAACTGCTACCTAACTTCTACATCTTTGATTGAGCTAAAATTTTGCAATGATGATCTGTAAGTGGGGAACTAAAAAATGAATGGTTTGGATTGTTGGAAACACGATTGCATCATATGCTATTATATACATAAAAATGTACACAAATGGCACTAGGACTTTGGGCGACGATTCGTCACCCAAAGTGACTTATAGGTGACGAATCTATGATATTCGTCGCTAACATAACTTTGGGCGACGCATTTCTTATTTCGTGGCCTAAAGTCCATTGCCTAATTAGGAATCCATGATCGTTCATACGTTTGAGCTCCAATACCTAACTTCTACATCTTCAATTGATCTAATTTTTTTAAATATTAATCTTTGAGTGAGGAACTAAGAAATGAGCGGTTCGGATATTTGAAAACATGATCGAGATGTGACCTTCTGCATATAAATGAATGGTTTCAACACTTGAAGAGTATAATTCTATGAACTATTTCATTGAAACCTTGTTGTTTCAACAATTTTGAAGACCACAACGTGATTTCATAGATCAGAGCCATTCATTTTCTATGTTCATTCTCAAAGATCATCCCTGCAAAAAAATCGGCCAAATCGGAATTCATCTACCCGTTCGATTAACATTAGAAATTTCACGATCGTTCATAAGTTCACCACTGTTACCTAACTTCTATATCTCCGATTGAGATAAATTTTTACAGAGATGATCTTTAAGTGGGGAACTAAAGACTGAACAGTTCGGATCGTTGGAAACATAATCGAAATGTATGGTTATACACTTATACATATATAAAAAATGCACACAAAAATGCACTTAAGACCTTTGGACGACGAAAGAGCTTCGTCGCCCAAAGTACCCTGAGGCGACGGAAGGTTGGTTTTGTCGCCTAGTGTCACTTTGGGCGACGACATGGCTACGTCGCTTGAGGGTACTTTGGGCTACGAAACCAATATTTCGTCGCCTCAAGCAACATTAGGTGACGAAACCACTTAGTCGTCGCCCAAAGTATGCCTTCAAGGCCATTTTGGCACATAACTTTGGGCGACGATGGTAATATTCGTCGCCTAAAACCACTTGGGGCGACGAAAATGTGCGTCGCTCAAACTTGTTGGGTTTTAGGCGACAAATTTGGGTTCGTCTCCCAAATACATTTTTCTTTTAGTGTCTCCCTACTTATATGAGCATACATATTACAAAACCTTTTTTTTTTTTATTAATTGGTTATCGGAAAAACACGAGGAGTGGCGGAAAATAAAGTTGGCCAGAGAATTAACTGATCAAGTGATCTATATATTACTATAATTGCACAGGTAAATGCATTTTTCTTTTTATACAATATAAAATGGTACCTATTTGGGAATTTTGGGGTATAAATAAATATATTATTTATTTATTAATCTTTATTTTTAATTATCATAATTGCACAGGGAAATGCATTACACATTAGCCATAATGTGGCACTTATACAACCTCACTATCTCATAATATTAAAGAGTGCTGTTATTTGCACACACTTTTTTTTCTTTTTGCACACCCTTTTCTCCTACACACCCCTTACCTTCTCTTAAAATTTAAAATTTCTCTTTAACACACCCCTCTCATTACTAAAATATCCTTATCACACTAAATTTCTCATTACACACCCACCCCAATATATGAGTACATGTTTAAATACATAAAAAAGGTGAAAAAGGTGAGCAAAACAAAGAATTCATGTACCACTATTTCTAGCTTTATCTTGTTCTTTAGTCAAGCTGCAAGAGTAATTGAAAGGTAGTGGTCTTGGAATCAGAATAAAAGTAAGCAAACTACCTGCTGTATTGGGATACCCTTTTATCTGTAACACCCGGCCACCACCTTGCGCAGCACCCCCAAGCCCACTTCTCTCTCCTACCTCCATTTCTCTCTCTGGCTTATCAATTAACCCAGCCACCTTCTCTCTTTCCTCACTCTCTTTCTCTCTCTTCCGAACCCACTCTCTCTCTTGCGACTCCATCTCCCCGCAACACCACCTCCCCTGCAAGCTCCGTGAAGCCCAACCGCCGGCTCCAACTCCTTCCAGTCACTACGTGCCCAGCTACCTAGTCGCACCGTCGAAGCCACCGGCGCGCCGTTCGACACTGGTCGGTCGAAACTAACTGTTTCGTTCGGCAATCATCCGCTGAAAATGTAAGTTTCGTTCGGCAGGTACCCACCAAACATCCAGGACCCGTTCGGTAAGTACCCACCGAACCAGCTGCAATTTTTCCGAGGTGGAAGCTCGACGGTGCTGATGGAGGAGTTGCCGCTGATGTAGGTGGCTTGGGGGAAGCTTGGCACTTCTCCGGCGTGGAGGCTGATAGGAGTATATAATCTGAGTCATTTGCCTTGTAGCATTCTTGACTTACATGTCAGCATTGCTGACTTACTTAGTTTTTTCTGTTAGTATATTTTGGTTAGCTCAATCCTCTTTGCCTATTGTATAAGTTCTGTGAGTTTAGTTCTTCACTTTCTCACTCTTCAATTTTTTGTTCCTTTTCTTATTTCTTGTTTGTTTCCCGAGAAAATTTCCAGTTCACTATATATTGCTCATCAATTGGCAATATACTGCTCTTTTGTTCAGCATATTATCATCAATTCAACTTTCATTTTTGTTCTTGTTAATTTTCTACCTAAATACACAAATCTCTCATGAATTTCTTGCCCTAATTCTGAAATACAATATCTTGTCTAAATTTCTTGCAATCTTTGTCTCTTTTCCGTCAATATTGTGATTTTCTTGACACTGTAGATCGTATCATAGCAATATGAGTTGCAGTCTTGCAAACACGAAGAAGGAGAGGAAAGAAGAAAAAAAAAAATAGGAAGAACAGAGTTGGGGTGTGTTGGGGAGAGCTCTAGTGTATTTTCATAATAGGGTAAATTTGTAAATTCACTAATTAAGTAATAGAAGGTGTGCAAAAAGAAAAGAAAAAAAAAAAAAAAAAAAAAAAAAAAGAGGTGTAAATAGCAGCACTCATATTAAAAGCATACTCATGACACCTATATTAGCAAGGATATATAAAAGTAAAAAGATTAACCCGTAGACATTAGTCCTAGTACTAGTAGCCTGGGTCAACAGAGGGTCTGGATTCATGTCCGTCTTTGGATGATGGCGGCGCCAGATTTTTTGGATGGAAGAAACTGCCAGAGGCTTCAACTGCTCCAACTGAGAATCCATTAGGTCGGGGAGCTCCTTGCTGAAATGCCACCAGAATTCAGAGACTACACTCTTCAAATCGTTGGCCATGAGAGCCAAGGCTTCAACTTTTGTTAAGGACTTTACGACAGTAGTTCCAGTCGACACCTGTAAGTCTGAGGAGGAGCTAAAAATGTTTAATGCCCAGTTTAGAGTCTCTTCTGATCCGTAGAAATCACCTCTCTTACAAAATTTATTAATACCGCTCGAGGAACCAATTCTTCCACCATTGCTAGTTGAGTAGACCTGTACAAGGCCTTGAGTGATGAAGAGCATCATATCCAGTGGTTGCCCCTCCCGAACAATTTCGCTGCCCTCAGCATATGTCACCGGCTTAAGATGCTTATATATTGCTTTCAGAATATCATCATTCATATTTTGAAACTCCGGCACCTAAGATTAGATACCCAATTACCCAGTAAAGAAAAAGAGATTAATGAAAGAGAATAAATCCAAGATCTAACAACGGAAACATCTTATAAAAACGCTCAATGCATAGAGGCATGATGAGAGAATATATTGTGAAGTTTAATATTTACGCATGGCCAGGCCACTAATCATGCATGTGTTGATCTGGTTCTGCAATTGTGTAAACTAATTCCAGATATACATATCATCAGGAACTTACTTTCTTTAGGATAGCCAAGCGTAGCCACTCATTGATGATGATTTTCTGTTTCGAGGGAAGAATAGAGAGGATATTCTCCACGTCAACATCTTTGTTCTCCTCAAGTTCCTCTTTTACATGTTTCATGATTTCTCTCTTCATATTATCAGGGAGGCCATTTTCAGATAACCACGATTCTACCTCTTTATCCTTAATTTTCATCTTCCGACGGACTTTCGCTTCCTGTCTAACTTTGTCTCCCAACTGATCATACATTCCACAGGGGTTTCAGTACTATTTCAGTGATTAAATCCTAAAATTTATAGTATTGGTATACATTTTAACTGTTACATAAAGTAAAGTACCTTCACATGTTAAGTATATCCTATAATTATAGAGCCAAACAAAATGACGTTTCATATCCCTAAACTGGGATTCATGACAATCTCACCCATCTAACAAACTATATATGGAATTAGCTAGGCTAGCTTTGTATAAAAACTTGGAACAAACCTGCAAACTACCGTTGAGAGACTTTACATATAGTACCATTCCACATACGAAAATTAAAATCGCAAAGAGGTTGTCCTCTACTTCGGTATTGGTCTTGAGGCTTTGACCAAGAGAACTGCAAAAATGAAATAGCAGAGAATTATAAATTAAAGGATACTGTATCAGACGTTATGTGCTCTAAGTAAGAAAATGTGTTGTTGGACAAATAATCGGAAGAATAAAGGTAGACTCACTGACAGCAAACATATAATTAATATTAGATTGGTTAATGAAGAAAATTGGAGCATTCATTTCAAAATTAATTGATTGACTTTGGGAGTACTCTCTCAAAATCCTTATAAACTACTATATAAAGCCTCCCATTTTCAATAAATAGGACTACCTCGATAAACATTAATTAAGCAAAATCAAACTATCTTATATCTTATAGATATGTGCAAACCTCAAATTTGTCAGGCCCCACCAGAAACCGTAGGTAAGCTTTCGTAGAATATCTTTTGATCCCGCAATACCAGTTTGATCCAGAAATATACCAAAATCATATACTGTTGTATTCGGTGGATTGGTGGGACATTTATCATTTAGCAACGTGATATTTCTGAAGGACCTAGGATCTTCACATAATAGAGTGAAATACAGTTCACATTTTTTTCCACTTCCACAAGTATTTTTGTTCCAGCAAGCCATCAGTCGTTGAATAGAAAAATTGAACCAAAGACCACCAAATACCTAAAGGATCAAAAGGTTAATTCCAACCTGAAATTAAATTTGGGAAAAATATGAAAACGAAAAGATAACTACAATGAGAAAGGACAATATTATGTGGAAATTTGGCAAATCAGTGAGGACTTCGATCCCAGAATTAATTAGGCTCTCACTCCTATATAGCATTGCTTCATCTCACATACATAATTAGTAGTTCAATATAATACCCTTATTTATTGCATATTTAGAATTAGGATAGTGATTTTCACACTTCTATTTTGTACACTAGCACTCATCTCTCTTATTTGTCTTCCTTTATTTGTTCAATTATCATGACATAAAAATAAGAGGAGTACAAAATTGGAATGTGAAAATCGTTATTCTAAAATTATTTATATATATTTGTAATTTATTTGAGAAAGAAACTTATATTTTGATTTTATAATGGGATGAAAGATTTTAATAAATGCACTCAGGATGATAATAGAAAACCCAGAGGGCTCCAAGAGGCAAGAGGCAAGAGGTTCAAATTTCTTGTTCTAGTATATACATTCCAATAATGCATACTAAATATTGAGAATGAAATTTCATACTGCTTCCCAAGTCTACATTTTGTGAACCAAACAACACCTTAAGCTTTTTGCAATTATAATTCAATTAAGGATCCGTGACCATTGCCATTTTTGTCTACCAAGAATCCAACAAGTTAGACCTTGATAACTCCCCATTAGTTTAAAAGTACGGAAGAATAAATTAAGGATAGAAGAACCGCAAACATACTAATTGATATGATCTCACAAATGTGAAATATGTGAGATCAGATCAATGAGAGTAGTTAAGAGAGGAAAACGAGATTAAATATGGAGTAATTAGAAATGCAATAATTAAACTCTAAGGTGTTGGAGGAGTTGGTTCGGAGGTGTAGCTGTAAACTCAGGCATCCGAGTTCGAGTCTCTAGTTCGACCCATGGACTCAGGCAGCAAGGGAGATAAAATCCCTTGTAAATCCCCTAGGCCCGGCGTAGATTATCTGCCTTTGACCAGCCCAAGAGATTAGTCTAATGCGCAAAAGCTGGCTCAGGACACCTTCGGTTATCAAAATGAAATGCAATAATTAATAATGGGTAGCGATTTTTGTACTCCTGTTTTGTACACTTGCACTTCTCTCTTTTATCATTCTTCTTTTATTTACTTAATTATCAAGACATAAAAACAAAAACAAAAGTGCAAGCGTACAAAATTGGATCGTTAAAATCGTCACCCTTAATAATTTAGTAATCTATTATTAATATATTTTTTATTAGTAATCTGTTATTAATATATTATTAATTAATAAGATATAGAAGTCTTCACTTTAAAGACATACTTAAAATGAGTGATGACACATCCAATAATTGGATTTATTTCAATAAATTATTAATTTCACTAATTTGTTAAATCCAATCATCAAATTTTTTCTATTATTAATATTGCAAAGTATAAGTAAGATATTTGTATGGAGCGGATAAAGTAAAGGGATTAGTATTTCTTTTTTGTCAAATTAATATAAATTAAATAATGCCAAAAACAAAAAAAGTTAGAACTTACATGACTGGCAAGTATGAACTGAAAGATACTGAACGTAATTACATGAAGCCATACTTTTCCAGTACTTTTACTCCATTCAGTAGTAATTTGGTAGATGGGAATAACTCTTGCAATATATAGCACCAGAATATAAATGCTAAAGATCTTCGCCACCACCGTAGATGTGGCACTCTTATATCCACCGAGAATTAGCATCTGGATACAAATATACAGTACAGTTGTTAAAGTAGTCAACAATGAAATCAAATTGTGGTGTGACAAATATTAATTGAATCAGTTAGGCTATTATTGACAGGTCCTAATTCCTGATAAATCACATTTAGCCAATAGAATTCTGGTCCAGTGATATTTTGCAACTGTGCTACGAATAAAACATCTTAAGCTTGTATATGTAGTGAATTAATTTATATGTCCAAACCAAAAAATATATATCAATAATTTATATCTCAGGCCAAAAATAAAAGGGATTAATTTATATCTTAATTTTTTTTTTTTTTCGTCAAGAAGAATGCATTAAACAGGCCAAAGCCAGCCCAAGGCAAATTTATATCTTAACTTGTATCCAAAAGATTCAAACAAAAAAAAAAAATACAAAACACGTATAGTCTAAGAAGGCAGAATCCTCATTTCATCTTAACAAAGAGATTGGGAAGTTTTTTTTTTTTTTTTTTTG
>QANW01006537.1:486574-517266 GCA_003254865.1 Dryas drummondii
TTTTTTTTTTTTTCAGTTTTTATTTGTTTTAAAAATATAAAATGACCAAATTATCCCTTTTTGGACAGAAAAGTTAACGGAGTTGACGGATTGTCCTAAACTAACACAAACCCTAAATATGTGTCCTACACTAAGACAAACCCAAAGTAGGTGTCCTGTTTGAAAATTTTTCCCTTTAAAAAATGATTAAAATCTGATATTTTTGGGTTTTAAACTCATGGCTGTGAAATGTCAACAATGCCCCTAGGGCTTCGCTCATCTGTTTCTCTCAAACCCTAGATCCAATCGACGAACTGTTCGTGCCTACGTGTTCGTGTGTCCGAGACCTTTCCAACAGTACCCAATTTGATGTCACATTACTCAATTGCCCTCTTTGTCCTAATTTGATGCTAGAAGACAATCACACATGCCAAGCAAGTGGTCAAATTAGTCAAATCATAATCATTTGTTTGTCTAACTTTGATCAAACAAATAGACGAACTTAATATTTTCAAAGAAACCGTCTATTTTTTTTTATCAAAGTTAAATAGACAAATGATTTTCGATTAGGCTAATTTTTTGTAAAGATGATCTATCAATGAAGATGAAAAAAATGAATAATTCGGATTGACACAAAACGATTCGTATGGGCCCCACAAGGGGATCCCTCATTTAACACTAAATGAGAGATCTCTCATTAGAAGACCCCTGTATATATATATATATAATGTAAAAAATAAATGATTCGGATCGACACAAAACGATTCGTGTGGCCTCCATAAGGGGATCCCTCATTAGAAGGCCCCTCACTACAAAAAAAAAAAAAAAATGTTAGGCGATGACTTTTTAGGCAATGAACATAAATTTGTCGCCTAAAGACACTTCAAGCGATGAATTTGAATCTTAGTCGCCTAAACCATACATGTTTAGGCGACGAAATTTTCAATCGCCAAAAGGGGGCTTTGGGCGACAAAACATTTCGTCACCTAAAGTCACGCGCCAAACTTATTAGAAGACCATTGTTCGTATGATTAATCGTCTGCGCATAACGACAAGTCACACAAGGCCTAACACCATGCTGTTTGGGCCTAGACCCAAAAGACTAAGCCCTTCTTGGGCTCCTAGCCCATGATCTACTAGGCTCCGGCCTCCTAGGCCACGACCTTCTAGGCTCCGGCCTCATAGGCTCCGGCCCCCTGGGCCCCGGCCTCTTAGGCTCCGGCCTCCCAAGCTCAAGCCTCCTGGGCCCCCGACCCGTGTCAACTCACTCGGATCCTCGAGACCGGTGACACGTGGCGCTCGTACAGTGCAAGTCACCATAAAAGACACGTGTCGTCACCGGATTGGTTGACACTCTTCCAAAGGTACTATAAAAGAGGTACCTTCTTGTCACAAAAGGGGACGATTCAATCATTATTATACTATTCACTCACTCTGCTCTCAGATCTCTCTGAACACTGACTTGAGCGTCGGAGGAGCTTTGGCCGGCACCACACCGGTGTCCTTCCCGCTCACTTTTGTGTACTTGCGCATGGTGCTTTGGATATCATTCTCTCTCATTATTCACCAGTCGGACCCAGCTACCCGTTCCTGCCCCACTTCGACGTGTCATCCACTCAGTGGTGGGTCAACGTGCCTATGTGGTTCGACTCGACGTTGACTGCTCTACCATTTTTCAGCATCAACAGTTTGGCGCCGTCTGTGGAAAAGTTACAACTTTTCCCCATTGAATTCTCTACCCTCAGTTGAGGTGCAAAAACCTTCCGAGCTTTCGAGCTTCCTAGCTTTCGAGCTTCCTAGCTTCCGAGCTTCCGAGCTTCCGAGCTTCCTAGCTTCCGAGCTTCCGAGCTTCCGAGCTTCCGAGATTCCTAGCTTCCGAGCTTCCGAGCTTCCGACCCCCAAAATGTCTGACAGAGGCCCTATCCTCGACCAAGTCGACAACACCCCGCTGAGTGACAAGCGAGGCAAGAAGACTACCGAATCTAATCAGGAGACATACATCCAACGATTGGAGCCTCAGCTCCAACGAACCCAGGAACAACTCGACCTCCAAAAGGGTACAACACAGCTGTATGAGCGACTCCTACGCGACAGGGAAGAACATACCACTCCCCGGAGTGGTGAGAGGAGGAACCCCCACGACAGGGACGAACACACCACTCTCCGGAGTGGTGAGAGGAATAACCCCCCCCCCCCGAAGGGACCAAAATGTTTCGCGTCAGCTGGACGCAGGGGAAGGTAGCCGCCCACCCCCAGGTTTCCAAAAGAGACTTGTCCACCCGGTCAGCCGGGCTCGATCTGGCGAGCATCCTACCCGCTCTGAAGAGTTCTACATTTATCGGGACTGTCGTCATCTGCTCGACGACAACCACTCCCGGCGAGAAGAGCAGCGGACGAACCGTGACGAATCCAACCCACGTCCCCAAGCGACGACGGGGAGAAGAGCAGGTCTTCGGGCGCCGCGCAGAAGATGACACTTTCACAAGTGAACAAGTCGCTGACTCCGGTAACAGCGGCTCTCTTCCACCAGACCAGCTCCAACGACTTCTCATGGACATCAGTGAGTGCCTGAGAAGAGTGGAGGGGGGAAGTCGGGGTGGGCACCCATCTTTAGAAACAAGGGAGCTGCCTGGACCTTTCACAGCTCGCATCCTATCCACTCCTCCGGTTGGCGACGTCCGACCTCCCAAAATCACTCCATACACAGGGAAGGAAGACCCATATGACCACCTCATGAGTTTCCGATCTGCTCTGGAATCTAAAGGTGCTGATGACATTACGAAGTGTTGAATCTTCCCTTCCACCCTCTCTGGCAGTGCAAGGGACTGGTTCTACCAACTTCCCCCGGGCTCGGTTGATTGTTTCAACGAGCTCCGAGAGCTCTTCCTGGGCCAGTATATCATACAGACCGACAGGATTTACACCACGGATGACCTGACTCAGGTCTACCAGGGCAGCAGGGAATCCCTTCGGGAATATATCACCCGATTTCAGTTGGAGCGATCTCGGTGTCGCGACTGTGATGAGAAGGTAGCCTTCGCTGCTTTCAAGGGTGGTCTCCTAGAGGGGGACTTCTTGTTTGAACTCAACCGCCGCAATCCGCGTACCTACAAAGAACTCATGCAAGAGGCCATTGCCTATGCTACAGCTGAATTCAAAACATATGGAAAGAAGCCGCCCACCATGGATCGCCCAAGTACCGACCAGGCCATCATAGTGCCACCCCAGCCCAAGCCCTACTCGGGTAACCAGTATGGAGGGTTCGGGAAAAAGTTCAATAAGTTCACCAAGAAACAACCTGGTGATGGTAGAGGTGGAGGACAACGAAGGGAGGAAACTTATCAGACATCCTATGCCTCCAGGTTCAAAGTCTATACAATTCTCACTGTTATTTATACAGAATTGTATCCTCAGATCAAGGACATACTTCCCAAGCTCCCACCCCGCCCACCACAAACACGGTACCGGGCCAACAAGAACTTCTTTTGCCTTTATCATAATGACCATGGCTATGACACCGAGGCATGCAGAGCCTTTAAGGAGGCAATAGAAACTTTGGTACAGGAAGGAAAGTTGACGAACCACTCAGTTTTTGGTGGTCGACTGCCCCACAGCGTACAACGTCATCCTGGGACGACCAGCCCTTAACCAACTGAAGGTTATGATCTCCACTCACTTGCTTTTGATCAAGTTCCCGACCCCATGTGGCACGGGGGTAGTCAAAGGCAACCAGGTATCAGCCAGGTCCTGCTATACGACTTCCGTCAAGAACAAAAAAGAGGCCAAGCCCTCTATGGCTGTTTCTGTCTCCCCGACCTGCCCTACCCCGGATCCTCCCGAAGATCCTCGTGATTCATCTTTCCGAGCTATCGCCCAACCAGATGACGATCATGTGGAAGAAGTTCTCATCTCACCTGCCTACTCGGACCGCAAGGTACGGGTCGAAACCCAGCTCAGTATTGCTCTCCGAGACGAACTTATCAACTTCCTTCGTGCCAATGCTGAAGTCTTTGCCTGGTCCTATGATGACATGCCTGGGATCTCTCCGGAGGTGATCTCCCATCGCCTAAGTCTTAATCCGCGGCACCGCCCCGTCCGCCAAAAGCGCAGGCAGTACAAGCCCGAAATCTATGCTGCTATGAAGGAAGAAGTTGACAAGTTACAGAAAATTGGTTTCATCCGCGAGGTTTCCTACCCGGATTGGCTGGCCAATGTTGTGATGGTCAAAAAATCAAATGGCAAGTGGCGGATGTGCGTCGACTTCACCGACCTCAACAAGGCCTGCCCCAAGGATAGTTTTCCTCTTCCTCGAATTGACCAACTGGTTGATGCCACAGCAGGCCATGCACTCCTTAGTTTCATGGACGCCTACTCCGGCTATAACCAAATCCTTATGCACAGCTCCGACCAGGACAATACGGCCTTCATTACTGACAGGGGCCTATATTGTTACAAAGTCATGCCTTTCGGACTCAAAAATGCCGGGGCCACCTACCAGCGTTTGGTCAACTCCATTTTCTCAGAATATATTGGTAAGTCCATGGAGGTCTATGTGGACGACATGCTTGTCAAGAGTGTCCGGGCGGAGGACCACGTTCACAAACTTTCTGAGATGTTTTCCGTGCTCAAGAAGTACCAAATGCGCCTGAACCCTGCCAAGTGCACGTTCGGCGTATTTTCGGGAAAATTCCTTGGCTTCATGGTCAGCCAACGGGGGATCGAGGCCAACCCTGAAAAAATCAAAGCCTTGATCGATATGCAATCTCCCAGGACTCAGAAGGAAGTGCAGAGCCTAACGGGCAGGGTCGCCGCCTTGACACGATTCATATCCAAGGCCACCGACCGTTGTGCCCCATTCTTCAAAACCCTTAAGGCTCGGACAAAATACGTTGACTGGACTCCGGAGTGTGAGCAGGCCTTCCAAGATCTAAAAGAGTACATGGGCAAATCACCTCTACTTTCTAAACCCGAGCCAGGGGAGGAGTTATTCCTTTACTTGTCTGTTTCCCTGACAGCCACCAGTTCAGTGCTAATTCGACTTGAGGACAAGGTTGAGCACCCGGTGTACTATACCAGTAAGGCCCTACAAGATGCTGAGACCAGATACCCAGAGATAGAAAAATTAGCCCTCGCCTTGGTCACATCAGCCCGGTGCCTCCGCCCATACTTCCAAGCTCACCCTATCGTGGTTCTCACCAATCAACCACTTAGGCAAGTATTGCAACGCCCTGAGGTCTCTGGCCAGCTTATCAAATGGTCCATTGAGCTGAGCGAATTTGACATTTCTTACCGCCCACGGCCCGCGATCAAGGTACAAGCCATTGCAGACTTCATTTCAGAGTCTACATTCTTACCCGAGGCTGAGCCCTCCTCCGCCATTGTGTCGACCGCTGACCTACCAACTTCTTCTACTCCAGCAATCAGGTTGGATCGCCCAATCTGGTCTTTATATGTTGATGGATCTTCTAATCAACAGGGCAGTGGAGCCGGACTTGTTTTGATCGCCCCTGACCAGACCACCATTGAGTATGCTCTTCGATTCGGCTTCCAGGCATCCAACAATGAGGCTGAATATGAGGCCCTCATTGCCGGCTTATCTTTGGCACTACATATGGACGTTGAGCAACTCAGAATCTACAGCGATTACGAAGATGCCTTTGAATTTGTGCTCATTGAATTTTTTGTTGTCTTTCAGTGAAAATGGCCAATACGAAGAAAACAAGTAGACCGGTTGGTCATGCCCCGCCTGCTCAGAGGAGGATGATGATGTGTAAACATAATTTTCACAAAAAAAATAACTCCAATCACATACTTTTCTATTAAAAAAGATGAACATAAATCTACTACACTAAATATAAATCTATTGACTATTCACTAGTGTCGGTGCCCAACTCTCTTCCCGCGCCTCGTCATTTTGAGAATACACTCTACATCAAAACCAAAAAAAAATAAATTGAATTAGACAAAATCATCATAAAAAATAGCACCAACCAATTTGAATGACAGTGGTTAGTCAATATCTAAAAATTCAGGGACTAAAAGGGGACATTGGTTAGTTCAATATCTAGATAATAAAAAAAGAAAATATGTGTGGTACCACAACCAACTAAAACAAACGTGAAAGTATTTGCCATATAATATAAATGTTAAAGGCTAAAGGTCTAAATGCTCTCTTTACAAAGGTTAAAGGCTGAAAGCACACACGGTGAAGGCTAAAAGCATACCTCCTCAATCAAAGCTTCCTTTGTGGGTCCCTCAGCATTCATTGTAGGTGTTCTATCTGCTTTCCCTTCAGGTCTAAGCATCCAGTCCAAGCCAGCTTCCTTCCTTGCAATTTCCCCATCTTTTAAAGTACTAGTTCTTCTACCACCATCTATATAGAGAAAAAGAACAAGAATCAATATCATATCATTGAATAAAAATCTCTTAAAAAAAGTATGGCATGCAACACATACCAAAAAATTCATCATTCTCTTAAAAAAAAATAAACAATTTAAAAAGAAAAGAAAAGAAAGATAAGCTTTACTTTATCAATCTGGTCTTGAGGTATGAACTTCAGTACTCCTGCAAGCATTATTTTTTCTACGAGTCTATGAAAAGATCAAAGTGTCCTGCAACCCCATAGAAATACCAAACTTCAGTATACTAATATTACAAGATTAGTTACTCTCCAAAGATAAGAATCAATAATGTCATTATATGTTCATGTTCCCAATGGTGTTCATTCTAGAAGAGATGATGATAAGTAAAAGTTTAAAGCTATCTCCAAAAATTGTCCTTTACTGCAGCAAGACTCTCAAAGCAATACCCACAAGAACTCTCTATTTAATTCTTAACAATATTGATTAAGATTTTAAAGGAAAGATATATGCCCAACATAAAAGAGTTAATTAGATATAAAACTGTATTCCAAATAAAAGCAATCCCAACATAAAAACACAAGTCTAAACACACAGTTTATGAAATAAAACTGCATGTATCTCAATTAATTAGTTATATTACTGTATTCCAAATCCTGCGAGAATCNAGAAATCCCACATAAAAACACAAGTCTAAACACACAGTTTATGAAATAAAATTGCATGTATCTCAATTAATTAGTTATATTACTGTATTCCAAATCCTGCGAGAATCAACTAAAAGAGTTCATTGAATAAACCACACAACAATAATTAACATATCCATGATGAAAAGTTGACATTGAATCCCTTTCCCTAATCCCTAATCCAAGTAGATAAATCCAATTTTCCTGTGATCTAAGGTCCAAATTTCTAATCCAATGAAAGCTAAAAAATATATACAGCTACATACCTTTTCAAGGATTGCAGATTGATCTTGGCCCAAAAAAAGGGATTGCAGATTGATCATCCAGGGGAAAGTTGTGCAAGTGCTTTATCATTTGCTCCAAGCTCAGCTTCATCACAGGCCATCTCTTCCCTGTCATTCCATAAATGAGTACAAATACCAACATAAAATTAATATAAGAACCTTTGTTTTTGTTCTTCCCTAGTGTTTTAAGGTAAGATTTTTGTTTTCAACTTCAACCCAATCTAAGGTCTAAGTCTAGCACAGACCCTCAGAACCTAAGCTAAGAGTCTAAGACCATAAGGCTTACTAGCTAGACACTTGAATCTTTACACCAGCTAAAATCTTTACAAATAAAGAAAAAGATACAACTTTCACATTGATAACCAAACTCAAAATTAAGTAAAATTATAACCAAATCAGCAAACAACCCAACATTATAATCAAATCCTCAACTCGTCTGCAAAGGCTTAGCCCAAATAGAAATTGCAAAATTAAAACCCTGCACAAATCACAACCTAAAACTGAAACCTAAATATCAAAATAGAAATTTAAAAACTCAAGTTAGGATTTCGTTTCCTCAAAAGAAACAGAAATTCTAATAATCATTTGGAACCAAACCTGGAAAATCACAAACAAATTCTAATAATCATAATTAACAAAACAAAAATTAAAAAACAAAAACCAGAAATTAGCCAAAAAATAAAAAACCCAATCGGAAGGGCAATGATGGTGGCTGGGGTTGGGTTTCGGTGGTGGCAGAGAGAAAGAGGAGAGACAGAGAGAGGAGAGAGAAAGTTACGCAGAGAGAGAGGAGAAGGGCGGGGATGGGGGTAGGTCGTCGAGGCTTTGGGTTTCAGTGGGCAGGGGCAGCGGGGACGCGGGGGAGGGGACGAGGGCAGGGGGGAGAAAGGAGGGTCGAGGCCGGGCTAAGTAGGGCAGGTCGAGGTAGGGCGAGGTAGGGCCGGCCAGGACTGGGCTGGGCTGAGGCGCGGAGGAGAGAACCAGGGGGAGGAGAGGGAGAGTGTGTTTGATTTACTGGAGATAGAGAGTGTGTGGTTTGGAAACGAAGAGTGTTAGAAAAAAGATTAGAGAGGGAGAAGGAAAAATTAGGTGGGAATTGAAAATTTTCGCTACAGGTCAGGCGGGTAATCCCAAAAAAATACAAGCTTACAAAAAAATAAAGAATGAAAATTAAAATAAAAAACTTGTTAATACAAAAATAAAATTGTTCTTTAATTTTTAAAAAAGTTTATTATGTCAACTTACTTGATCACCAGTACCTAATTTCAACGATCAGAGCCGTGCATTTTTTATGTTCATACTTAAAGATCATCCATGCAAAAAATCAGTCAAATCGGAATTCATCTACCCGTTTGATTATTATTAGAAAAACCACGATCGTTCATAAGTTTGACCACCGTTACCTAAATTCTACATCTCCGATTAGACCTATTTTTGCATGGATGAGGTTTGAGTGAGAAACTAAAATATAAACGGTTCGGATTGTTGGAATCACGATCAAGATTTGAGCTTCTAATATAAATATACTTGCAAAGTATTATGCTATTATCTTTTTTGTTGAAACAATGTCGTTTCAATAATTGTGAATACCACAATATGATTCAGAGATCGGAGCCGTTCATTATCTACGTTTATACTCAAAGATCAATCCTGCAAAAAAATCGGCCAAATTGAAATTCATCTACCCGTTCGATTATCATTAGAAAAATCACGATCGTTCATAAGTTCGACCACCGTTACCTAACTTCTACATCTCCGATTGGGCCGATTTTTTGCAAGCATGATCTTTGAGTGGGGAACTAAAAAATGAACAACCGTAACCTAACTTCTATTATTCGAAAGTTGTTGCCTATGTATCGTTCCATATCTAATGTTCAATCGTTGCCCATGACCAACAATTAATTTTGCGGCGTTGCCTATTATTCTGTTGCCATTCTAAGTATTCTTGTAAATAGGATTTGTTGCTGATGAGTTTTTCAATACCAAATTCAGATTGGTTGCCTATGTGCAACTATTCCTTGCCTATTCCCAGAATAGGCATCAAATTTTAATTCATTGCCTATTGTTTTGTTGTCTATTCCATGTTTTCATGTTCGTTGTCTATTATAGAGTAGTCGTTGCCAAAATTTATTGACAACAAATCCAATTTGTTGCCTAAACTCTTGCAAATTCATTGCCTATACGCATAGGCAACGCCAATAACAGTCGTTGTCTATTTTATATTCATTATGGCGCTGAAATTTCCTGCCAAATGAATAGGCAACCACTTGAAAACAATAGGCAACGACCTTGTCGTTGTGAAAGTTCGCGCCTCTTTCCCGCCAAATTATAAGCAACCCCCTTTTTATTTCCTTGCTTGTTCTCATAATCAGCAACCAAAACATTGTTGCCTATTCTATATAGTTCGTTGCCTATTAATTATCCAAGATCAAGTACATGGTCGTTGCCTATGTAGAAAAATTTGTTGCCTATTCACGTAATAGGCAACAAAATTAAAGGTGTTGCCTATTATTCCGTTGCCTAATCCCAAATTTCTTGTAGTGTATAGCATACGATGAGATCCTGTTTCCAACGATCCAAACCGTTTATTTTTGAATTCTCCACTCAAAGATCCTCCCTGCAAAAAATTAGCTTAATCAGAGATGTAGAAGGTAAGGTTACGGTGATCGAACTTATGAACGATTGTAAATTTTATAATAGTAATCGAACAAGTAGATGAATTCTGATTTGGCCGATTTTTTGCAGAGATGATCTTTGAGTACAAACGAAAAAAATGAGCGGCTCCGATTGTTGGAATCACATTTTGGTCTTCACAATTGTTGAACCGACAAAGTTTAAAAGAAAAATGTAATAGAATTATACTCTCACTACAAAAAAAAATATGGAATAGGCAACGGAACAATAGGCAAGGAATTAAAATTTGTTGCCTATTCCGGGAATAGGCAAGGAATAGTTGCACATAGGCAACGAATCTGAAATTGATATTGAAAAACTCATCAGCAACGAATCCTTTGGAATAGGCAATGCTTATTTCGTTGCCAAATAGAGTAATTAGCAAGGAAAGTACCAACTTGTAGCCTATTTTTACGTGGATTAAAGCGCCAGCCATTGCAACCATGATTTCCTTGCCTAATGTTTTTTCATTCGTTGCCCATTACTATTATAGGCAAGGAAAAAAGAATTTGTTGCATATTTACAAGAAAACTTGGAACGACAACGGAACAATAGGCAACAACAGAAAAGTCCTTGCCTATTCTCCGAATAGGCAAGGAATGGTTGGTCATGGGCAACGATTGAACATTAGATATTGAACAATACATAGGCAACAACTTTAGAATAATAGGCAACGTATCGTTCGTTGCCCATTAATGTTATCGGCAAGGAAAAAAAGAATTTGTTGCCGATTTACAAGAATATAGGCTAAGAAAAAAGAATTTGTATTTCTATGTAGAAGCTTACATCTCAATCGTGTTTCTAACGATCTGAACCGTTCATTTTTTAGTTCCGCACTCAAAGATCATCCTTACAAAAATAAGCCCAATCAGAGATGTATAAGTTAGGTAGTAGTGGTCGAACTTATGAACGATCGTGATTTTTCTAATGTAATCGAACGGGTAGATGAATTCTGATTTGGTCGATTTTTTACAAAATTTATCTTTGAGTATAAACGTAGAAAATGAACGGCTCCGATTGTTGAAATCACATTGTGGTTTTCACAATTATTGAAACGACAAGGTTTCAATAAAAAAAGTTAAATAGCATAATACTCTTCAAGTATACGTATATGTAGAAACTCACATCTCGATCGTGTTTCCAATGATCCGAACCGTTGATTTTTTAGTTTCTCACTCAAAGATCATCACTTCAAAAAATTGTCTCACTCGGAGATGTAGAAGTTAGATAACGGTGGTCGAACTTATGAACGATCTTGGTTTTTCTAATGATAATTGAACATGAAGATGAATTTCAATTTTGCCAATTTTTTACAAGATTTATCTTTGAGTGTAAATGTAGAAAATGAAAGGCTCCGATCGTTGAAATCACGTTGTGGTCTTCACCATTAGTGAAACGATAAGGTTTTTAACAAAAAAGTTAATAGCATAATACTCTTCAAATGTATTTATATATATAGAAGCTCATATCTGAAACGTGTTTCCAATTATCCAAACCATTCATATTTTAGTTCCCCACTCAAAGATTATCCCTGTAAAAAATTGACCTAATCGGAAATGTAGAAGTTAGGTAATAGTGGTCGAACTTATGAACGATCATGATTTTTCTAATGATAATCAAACGGGTAGGTGAATTCCGATTGAGCCAATTTTTTTCCGGGATGATCTTTGAGTATGAACATAAAAAATGAACGACTCCGATCGTTGAAATTAGGTAACGGTGATCAAGAAAGTTGACATAATGAACTTTTTTTAAAGAAGAATTTTATTTTTGTATTAATAACCTTTTTAAAAAACAGTTGTTTATTTTAATTTTTATTCTTTATTTTTTTGTAAGCCTGTATTTTTTTCGGAATTACCCGCCTGATCAAAAATTTTCAATTTCCCACCTTATGTTTCCTTCTCCCTCTCTAATCTCTTTTTCTAACTCTCTTCTTTTCCAAACCTCTCTCTCTCTCTAGTATATCAAAAGCACTCAAAATCTCTAGAAAATCAAAGATGCTCACACTCTCCCTCTCATCCCCCTGGTTCTCTCAGCCTCGCCCTGCTCTGCCGCTCCTCGCCTCAGCCCAGCCCAGTCCAGTCCCGCCCCGACCTGACCTGCCCTACGTAGCCCGGCCCCGACCCTCATCTTTTTTCCCCTCAATTTCTCTCTCCTCTCTCCCCACCGCCCCGTCCCATCCCCCTCCCCCCCGCGTCCCCACTCCCCCTACTCATCGAAACCCAACCCCTAGCCCTGACGACCCACCACTGTGGCAGGAGGGATAGGGCTAGATTTGGGTTGGCTTGGATTTGGGTTTTGGCTATTGGGATTTGGGTTTTGGGTTTTGGTTTATGATTACTAAGCTTTGGGGATCCAAAGGTTGTTTAGGGTTTTGGGTTTTCTTCCTTTGAGGCTATTTTTCAGGTTGACTTCAAGCTCCATCCTCCTTTTTCTGATTAGAAGTTCATTTTTAATCTCTAAAGAAAAAATTGATCTTGTAGTCTTTATATAATTTGAAAGCTTGTGTCAATCTGAGATTATTCCACTACTAATTTATTGATATTACTTTTTAGAGTTTGATTGTTTGGTACTTGTTATAGGTGTTTGGATTTTAGAGGAATCTAAGAATATGACACAGAAATCCTCCAATGGGGAGCACCAGACCACAACAAAGCCTCCTCCTATGCCATCCCCTTTGCGTTTTTCTAAATTTTTTCAAGTCCTTGTGCTAATTTATTTGTTTATTTATTCCTATATCTTTCTTTTGGGTTATTGTAATTTGTTTTTATTGTATATTTCTTCTAAAAAAATGAAAATTAATTTCAATGTACAGATATTATATCAAACAAGCCATTTTTTCTTGTCTTATTTTTTTTCTATTTGATTTCACGCATTGCCCATACAATTGGTTTGTACTATTAGATCTTCAAAATTCAACTCTGTTCCACCAAAAAAGGCTGTGCAGGATAGGTATTGTATTGGACCATTGGTACTCTCAATTTCTTAGTTCTCTCTTTTACCCTGAATGCTCTAACAGTCAAGTCAAGGAAGTATTGACTATCCTTATTGCAATCTAGCTCGTTTTGAACTTTGGTGGAATCTTTGTCATTACAGTTTTGATATAAATCATGCTACTGTACATTTCAAGGAGTATTTTTGTTTGGTATTAGATGGCTAATAAATATCATCATTCTGATGACATTGTGGTGTTTTTCATATAGTTGATTGTAACGCTCTTCATTGTGTACTTTCATTGTTGATTGTATATTAATTTTTTTTTTGTAAATTACATTTGTGTTTGTATAAATATAATTTTTATAGTCTGTATGTGCTAATTATAATGAATTATAACATTTGAAAACATTATCATAGTGATTGACCCTTAAAGTTACTATTGCAGATTCCAAATGTTGAAAGAGCTCATTCACCATAGTGATCAAAAGAGAGATAAAGCGTCATTTTTATTAGATGTACATTCCAAATTGTTGACTAATTGGAATTTCATTCTTGTTATTTTTTTGGTTCCCAGGTTATCAAATACATTCAGTTTTTGGTATGAGGGTCCACACCAAGGATGGAACCATGATTACACATTTGAATTGTGCTCTTTTTTGTCCATTTTCATACGGTTTCATTTGTATGTTTTTTACAATATTGTGCAGGAAAATATTAGAACTTACTTGAAAATGGCTGTTCCTGACTCCTCCAACTAAGAGTTGGGTTTTTAAAATATAAACCTTTCGTTTTTTTTGTTTATGTAGTTCTTAAACAGTTCTGGCTGAAGACGTCTTCACCAGCCGGCTGAAGTGAATGTGCTTGCTTGTTGATTTATGCAATTGAGTGTGGTTGTTGGTTTATGTAGTTTTGTACATCTTTCTGCCTTCCAGCAGATGTATTGCTCTTCCTATATACTCATTTTTTTTTTTACTTTTCTTCCAGATTGATCTATTATAAAATTAAGTATAGTATGATTAAGTGAATTCAATGTTTCTATCCATGTTTGTTTTGGTTGAAATTGCAGGATGTGTTCAATCTACTTCCAAATCTCAATGTGGCTAAGTTAATCTAGGCGTTTGCAGGTATACAAGCGAACTTTGAGTTATATGCATGTTGAGTGGTGGAAATGAATTCTCTGTGTAGTATTAATAGTGATTTTCCTGTATGTTTTCAGTGGAGTAATGCAAAGAACAAACGAAGTGGTTACACTCAAGCACAAATTGATGAGGTGCGGGTTGAATGGGGAGAGTTTGTGACCTTGACTTATCTGTAACCCTATTGGGAGGTATTAGGTACTTAGGGTTTGCCATTTTGTTGATATTTAGATCAAGTTATGCTATCATGCCATATTTTTGGTAAAGAAGGCAAGTGCTAGTACACGTGATTCTGATTTTTGTAAATATGGGCAGATTATTGAACAAGGGTGTAGATGTTCAGATTGTAGGTAAATTGCTGCCATGACAATAATTTGTAAGTCTAGGCAGCTAGGTTTTGGTACACAAGCGATTGATTGTTATCTTGAACAAATATTGATTGCTTTAATGAATAGATTTTGAATGAATAGATTTATGGCATGTTTACTAATCCGTAATCGGATTAGCAGGAATTGGATTAATAAGGAATTGGATTGAGAAGGAATTGGATTGAGGAGGAGTCAAAATCCGGATTCCCATTGAAGCTGTTTACTAAATTATCTGGAATCAGAGTAGGAATGGTACCAATTCCATATAAGTTGTTTACTAATTCACCGGAATCAGAATTGAAACCAATTTGATTACTAAAATGCCCTTATTTTAAATAAATTATTTTATATGCTAGTGAATGGGCAAACTTGGAATTATAGAAATAATGTGAGGGTATCATAGGAAAAAAAGTTGGACTCCTAATGGGTTGTTTCTCCAGGAATCAGAATACCTCTCCCCACACAAGAATCCAATTCCTCCAATATAAGGAGTTGAATTCCTGATATCATGTGGGCCTCACTTGTATTTTTATTTCCATATTGTTAGTAAACACATAAGTATCCCGTAATCGGAATCCAATTCCTTATTTTGATTCCGATTACGGATTAGTAAACATGTCATTATAGTTGAATGGAATTGTATGGTTGATTGGATTTATGGTTGAAAATACAAAAAAAATAAAAAATTATATGGTATTTTTAATTGCAAAATACCAAAAAAAAATGCAGGCTATATTTTTAATTGCAAAAATACCATAAAAGCAACCCCCTTTTCCTTGTGTATTGTAAGAAGAGGCAAGGAAATGGTTGTTGCTTATGCAAAGGCAACAAGGATTTCCTTGCCTATTGTGAGAATAGGAAAAGAAAGGGTTGTTGCCTATGAAAAGTCAACGAGGATTTCCTTACCCAAATTTCTTGTAGTGATATTAGGCAATAATAGAGTCGTTGTCTATAAATAGAATAGGCAATGACGATATTGTTGTATAATGTAATAGGAAATGAGGCCATCGTTGCTCAATCCTTCGAAAAATTATATTTTCGAGTCACAATAGGCAACGATAAAGTCGTTGCCAATTTCGCAATGACCGCCGAAATCGTTGCCTATAATTATAGGCAAGGGTCCTAGGGCAACGATCCTAGCAACGGTAAAAAGTCATTGCCTATTTGTTTAGGCAAGGAATTTTTAGCTTTAGACAACAACTTTCAATCGTTGTCATATCCTTGTTTTCTTGTAGTGTCTTCAAGTGTATTTATATGTAGAAGCTTACATCTAGATCGTGTTTTCAACTATCCAAACAGTTCATTTTTTATTTTCCCACTCAAAGATCAACCCTGCAAAAAATTAGTCTACTCGGAGATGTAGAAGTTAGGTAACGATGGTCGAACTTATGAACGATCGTGGTTTTTCTAATGCTAATCAAACTGGTAGATGAATTCTGATTTGGCCGATTTCTTGCATGGAAGATCTTTGAGTATAAACACATATAATGAACGGCTCCGATCATTGAAATCACGTTGTGGTCTTCAGAATTTAGAAACGACAATGTTTCAATGAAAGAGTTCAATGAATTATACACTTCAAGTATTGAAAGCATTCATTTATATGTATAATGTCACATTTCGATTGTGTTTTCAAAGATCCAAACTGTTTATTTTTTAGTTCATCACTCAAAGATCATCTCTGAAAAAATTTAGGTCAATCGGAGATGTATAAATTAAGTATTAGAGGTTTGATGTACGAACTTGTGTAATTAAAAGAACTCTAGGCGACGAAATAGAGATTTCGTCACCCAAAGTGTCCTTAGGCGATGAACAGCTTTGGGTGACAAATTCACTTCACTTAAGAATGAAAACCAAAAGAAGCAAACTATTAAAGGTCAGTTCTTAGGTTGAAGATCTTGTACTATAAATTTTCTTTAAATTACCTGTAAAGTCTAGGTTTATGTGTATATAAAAAGAGTAGTATGCTCTCACCACCACTCGCTTTCGTCACTCATATCCGAATCTTGCTCTTCTCCTAAGTAGTTATGAAATTAGTGAAAGTAAGCATAAATCTGAAATCTCATTGCTAGTGATGAAGCAACACTTTTGAGATTAGATTTAGATTTTAGATTAAGTTCTTTGACAAACGGCATTATACTATAGATAAAATTGTGGGATCTAGTAATGGTTTAGTCTGTTTTAGTCTCCTTGAATTGTCCTTTGAAAACAAATGATTTCTCTAAAATAATAGTATGAAACCCATTAACAAAACAATTTAGGTTTATTCCCAAGCCTGTGCCTTTTGAGTGCTATGCAAGGAATTAATATTATCGTCAACTTTTAAGTTTTGGATTCATTCATGATCATGACATTAGTGATCAAAAATTGATTAGAAGTTTCATAAAGTTTGAGTGCAAAGTACAAATTCTTTGACAGAAGTCAAAGGCTGTCCATCGGTCCATCATGTTAAATATATTTATGGATATCTAATTCTTTGAATGGAGTGTTGTATTGGTTGGCAAGTGATTACTATCTGATTTCAGATTATTTTCTGGGTAATAGTTTGTTTTGTTTGTGCATTAATTATGATTTTCTTTTCAAATTGCAAACCTGATATTTATTTGCAAGCTTCTGTATGGAGTTTCGAGTTCTATATATGATTCTTCTTGGTGGGTCATTAAAATTGTTTTACTTTATTGGTATATATAGTGTCAACTTCTGATTTTCTAATTCTTCTTTTGATCAAGCTTCTGTTGTAAATCATAGTAAGTACAAATATAGCGTTAATTAATTTGCTCGAATCTCATGTTCTTATTTTTCTAATTCTAAGAATATATATACGTTGGCCTATTGACAGTAGTTGAAAGAAGAAAAGGGGGTTGGTCGACACCCTATTGTGAATTGCATGTGCATATGATTTGATTTCCTTTAATGTACTACTGTATTGGTTTGTAGCAGATGATACATATAGCGCATCACGGCTCGAGATCTATGTTTTATCATTCAATCTGCATGATGAGGTATTCCATGTGATACCGGTCACTACCATATGTGCATCGTGATGATGTCTACAAAATTACTTTCATTGAAAAATTCACTCGCATATGATGTCTACCATATGTGCGTCGTGATGATGTCTACTGCAAATTCATTTCATGGAAAATTTCACTCGCATTTCACAGTTGAACTCCTTCTATCTTCTTACCACCCAAAAAAAAAAAACTCCCATCTATCGAATAATTGAAATTCATCTAATGGAAAAGCTTTAATTATTGTTTTTTGGAAATGTCGTGTTTGATTTGTGTAGTAATAAGAACAAAAAGTTGTTCAATTTTCCTATAATTCGCTTATCTATTGTATAATATTACTGATACTTACAGTTTATTTCTAGGACATAAAAGGTATGTTAAATTTATAATAAGGGTATAATCTCGTCATACAAAAAAAATTATAACACATGCATTCCACATAATTGGAATGACAAAGATAAGGGGCTCTTAGGTTTCATATTCCTACATTTCATGAGTATCATATTCGCTCGTTTCATATCACATTCCCTCGTTTCATGAGTATTATGTTGGAAAGTTGACAAATTAGGATTTGATATGATTTCTTAGTTGATTAAGGCATATGTTTACTTTTCCTAGTTGATTATGGTATAAGTTTTAAGGCATAGGTTTACTTTTCCTAGTCGATTATGGTATAAGTTTTCTTCCATAATTAGTTATGTAATATATTGTTTTCTTTGTTATGTGTTTGTGCCATATTTGGCCTAGCTAGGTTGCATTTGGGCTTATTTGTGTTAGATCCCACATTGGGATAATTGTAAAGGGGCACTCCTTAGTGGCACTCCTATACACTATAATTAGGGACCTCATCAAAAGATCTCTCCTTAGACTATTTCTAAGAGCTCTCATGTAATTATAACACATTCTTGATCCATAGTGAAACCCAAACAACCCAAATGGACGTAGCCACGATCATATCGATGATGTGAACCACTATATATCGTGCGTGTTCCTCGTGTGATTGTAATTTTACACATGTTTCTCATTGGTTCAATTTTTTGCACCAACATTATGATTTTTACTACTATAAATTTCTCTAAGACTGAGAAGAATAAACAACGGAGCTTATGTCATTGCCTTGCCTATGCTTCCTTAATTTAGTTCTTTCGGATAGAAGTCGATCGTGGCTGCTAGGTTTGGATAGAAGTCGACCACATGAGTTTTGATTTGACACTTGTCAAGATGGACATTCGAGATACCTATGTCCAGCTGGAGAAGGGGGTGCTGGAAAGCTGACAAATTAGAATTTGATGTGATTTCCTAATTGATTAAGGCATAAGTTTACTTTTACTAGTTGATTATATATGAAATAAGTTTCTAGCCTAGTTGGTTATGTAAGAGGTTGTTTTCCTAGTTTTGTATTGATTTCTACTACTTCATTTACTTTTACAGTTGATTATATATCGAATAAGTTTTCTAGCCTAGTTGGTTATGTAATAGGTTGTTTTCCTAGTTTTGTATTGATTTCTACTACTATAAATTCCTTCATGATAGAGAATAATAAGCAACAGAGAAAAGGTTTTTGACACATCACATTCCCATGTAAGAGGATATGTGAATGAAATCTCATAAACATTCCTAAACCTCCATTCACAAAACATGCGCTACTTGGTTCAAGAGATACCATGTTGGTCTATCTTAGCTTCTATAGACAAGCACGCGCCAATTGGCTTTTTTACATACAAATTGAATGATTCAGATAAAATAAAAAGATAATTAAAAACAGTTAATACATGATTACTTTTTATAAAAAAATATATGTAATTCATATAAAATAAAACTGGAATAAAAGCAATAAGAATTGCACAGCGAAAGTTAAGTGAGTTTACCTCCAGTCATTGTTGTCCAAGTTGTGAAAAAACAGTCCCCTGATGATAACAACCAAATACTCTGTTTGCCTAAGAACTATTCTCTATTTCAAAAGATCTTCTGGCCTATAGCTTACTTGAGTGCCTTATTGATGGTATACACAAGCATATATATAAGCTAGACCAAGGACCCTTTTGAAATGAACGTGGAAATCAACTGACTAATATTTGTTCCTACCATCAAGGAAAGTGGTTCAGCTGAAATCTATCCTCAACCCACTACTAGAGTCCTAAATGTAAAAGATAGTTTGACTCTTTCTCACCTCAACGGTCTGCTATTATGTTCAACATAAGTGTTTACAATAATACATGTATATATGGGCCTAGTTATTTTTATTAGAGAATTTGATTGTGGGTCACATTAAGTCTCTGAAATAGAGACGAGCCCAACATTCTCCCACTTGAGCCACAATATACAAACATATAACCTTTATAGGTGAGTAAGACATAACATGGCCATGAACTGAAACTACCAAATCAACTAGTAATGCAGACTTTATTACTCAGACAGGAAATTCTCAATACATGAATCATGGCGGTTATGTCTGATGGATTAGCAAACATTCCCTTCCATGTATTACAATGTAAGAAACATCCTAAAAGAGCATTTTAGAATTCTACGAATAACTTAACAAGCTATTCAAGGTCCAAACTATAATAATCTCAATAGATCAACTCAAAATGTATACTTTATTGTGCACAAAACAAAATTACATTATTCTCCAAGAAAAAATTTGAAATTGTCGAACAATAGATTAAATATAAGCAGAGCTAATAAGTCCCATATTTTCCACATGACTTTTTTACAATTTTGCCGGCAATCCTTTAGTCATGGGGTCTGCTAGCATTAACTCAGTGCTTATATGCTGAATGAAGATTTCTTTTATATTGACATGTTGTCTGACAACCAAATATTTTATATCGATATGTCTATTTTGGCTTCCAGACTTGTTATTCTTAGAGAAGAAAATCGCAGCCTCATTATCACAGTAAATTTTTAAAGGTCTTGCTATTGAATCAACAATCCTTATACCTGTGATAAAATTCCTCATCCATAAAGCCTGTGTAGTAGCCTCATAGCAAGCAACGAACTATGCCTGCATGGTAGATGAAGCAACTAGAGTTTGCTTAATGCTCTTCCAAGATACGGCACCACTAGCCAAAAAGAAAACAAATCCTGAAGTAGATTTCATTGTGTCTACACATCCAGCAAGGTCCGAATCTGAATATCCAATCACTTCCAAATAATCGGTGTGTTTGTATGTAAGCTTATAATCTTTGGTTCCTTGCAAATATCGTAAGACCTTCTTGGCAGCCTTCCAATGTTTCATTCCTGGATCACTTTGGTATCGACCCAACATTCCAACTGCATATGCAATGTCAGGTCTTATGCATACCTGTGCGTACATTATACTGCCAACAACTGAAGCATAAGGTATGTTTTTCATCTGCTCTCGTTCCAAATCATTTTGTGGGCATTGATTCAAACTGATTTTGTCCCCTTTAACAATGGGTGCTACGGAATGAGAACAATCTTTCATTCTGAATCTCTCCAAAATCTTCTCAATGTAGGCTTTTTGAGACAGATTTAACGTTCTTAGTGATCTGTCTCTGTGAATCTCTATGCCAATGACATAGGAGGCTTCACCCATATCTTTCATATCAAAGTTTTGGCTAAGGAAATTCTTTGTCTCATGTAGCAAACTTAAGTCACTGCTTGCAAGTAAAATGTCGTCCACATATAGAATTAAGAAAATATATTTACTCCCACTAAACTTAAGATATATGCATTGATCAACGATATTTTCAGTAAAGCCATATGAAATGACTACATCATGAAACTTTAAATACCATTGGTGGGAGGCCTGTTTAAGTCCATATATGGATTTCTTTAATTTGCAAACTAAATGAGTTTTTTTATCATTTGTGAAACCTTCTGGCTGATTCATATATACCACTTCTTCAAGATCCCCATTTAAAAATGCCGTTTTCACATCCATTTGGTGTAACTCTAAATCGAAATGAGCTACCGAAGCCATAATTATTCTAAATGAATCCTTCTTAGAAACTGGAGAGAAGGTTTCATGGTAATCAATACCTTCTTTTTGAGTGAAAAATTTGGCTACAAGTCTAGCTTTATATCGTTCAATATTCCCTGATGCATTTCTTTTAGTCTTGTAGACCCATTTACAACCAATGGTTGATTTTCCATCAGGTAACACAACTAAATCCTAGACTTGATTTTTAGCCATAGATTCCATTTCATCATTCATGGCATCATACCAGAGATTAGAATTTTCTTCTGTCATGGCTTGTGAAAATGAACTTGGATCGTTCTTTAGTCCGACATCATAATCGCACTCTTGTAGGTATACAACATAATCTTTAGAAATTGCTGGTCTTTTTATTCTTGCAGACCTCCTGACACCTACCTCCTCATTTACATTTTGTAAATTTTGGGTAATAGGTTCTTCATGAACTTGTTCCATATGAGGTGGTCCCTCTTGAATCAGTTATTCTTCAGTAATATCCATTAATGGATTTTCTTGAAAAACAACCAATTCATCTTCTTTTGAGGAAGACCCAATGGGTTCATTTGTTTCCCCAAATTCTACATTACGAGGTAATCCACTCCCACTCAGCTCTAGGTCCTCAAGAAATTTAGCATTTCTTGCTTCAACAATTCTTGGTGTGTGAGAAAGACAATAAAATCTGTATCCCTTAGAATTGGGAGGGTAGCCTATAAAAAATCCACTCACTGTCCTTGGGTCCAATTTCTTTAATTGTGGATTATAAACCCTCACCTCAACAGGACAACCCCATACATGTAAATGTCTTAAACTTGGTTTCCATCCATTCCAAATTTCAAAAGGTGTTTTGGGAACGGCTTTTGATGGAACTCTATTTAAAACATATACAGCAGTTTTTAAGGCTTCACTCCTCAATAATAAAGGAAGATTAGAATTGCTCATCATACTTCTTGCCATATCCATAAGTGTTCGATTCCTTCTTTCAGATACACCGTTTTGTTGAGGTGTGTCAGGCATTGTATATTGTCCAACAATGCCTTCCTTTTCAAGGAATTGAGCAAATGGACCAGGCATTTGTCCCTTTTCTATGTATCTACCATAATATTCGCCACCTCTATCTGACCTTACACATTTGATTTTTCTTTCTTTTTGTTTCTCTACTTCAGCTTTATATGTTTTGAAAGCATCTAGTGCCTCTGCCTTATCATAAAGAAGATAAAGATACATAAATCTTGAATAATCATCAATGAATGAGATAAAACTTCTCTGACCATTTAGACAAGGAGTGGGAAACGGATCACAGATATTTGTGTGTATGATCTCAAGTAATTGAGAACTCCTTTTGGCACCTTTTGTGGTAGATTTGTTGGTTTGCTTGCCTTTAATGCAATCCACGCAAGTACCAAAATCCTTGAAGTCAAGAGATGATAATATTCCATTATTTATCAATCTCTTAATTCTCTCTATGGAGATATGTCCCAATCTCCTATGCCAAAGTTTAGAGGAATGTTCATCAATAATAATACGTTTGGTACCAATATCATCATGCATGTTGGTTAAAAGATTGCATTCAAAAGTAGGAACTAAATTAAACTTATACAAACCATCAGTTAGAAAACCACTTCCAATAGAAAAACCATTCTTTATTAAATTGAAAACTGAATCCTCAAATACAAACTTAAAACCCAAAGGTGCTAATTTTGAAATAGAAACTAAATTCCTAGAGAATGAAGGAATATAAAAGGTGTTTTCCAAATTTAAACAGAAACCAGATTGCAAAATTATTCTAAAGGTCCCAACGCCCTCCACACTTGAATGCATCCGGTTTCCAGAATAGATGCTTTGTTCATTTCCCTTCGGTTTCCTTAGGCTTAGAAATCCCTGCATGATATTGGAAATATGAATTGTAGCACCAGAATCAATCCACCATGTATTATTAGGAACATCAACAAAATGAGATTCATTACACACAAGAGAAAATAGATTACCCTTTTTCTCGAGCCATTTCTTATACTTGAGGCAATCCTTCTTCATGTGTCCTTTTTTCTTATAGAAAAAACAAGTGTCCTTATCAAAAGGTTTCTTCATTGACACTTTGCTTTCACATCAGTCACTAGATGAGCAGTCTCTAGTTTCTCATGTTTCAATCTCTCTTCTTCCTGAATACAATGGTTCAAAGTTCATTAGTTGACCATTTTTCCTTATGTGTATTGTATGGCACTTTGAATGCCCCATATTCAGTTGGAAGAGAATTGAGAATGAAATTGACCAAGAATGACTCTGAGATGTCTATCTCTAAGGACTTTAGTTGAGCAGCAATGTGTCTCATCTCCATGATGTGCTCACGCACACTTTTGGAATTGTCATGCTTCATTCCTGAAAGTTTCTGCATCAAGGTGCTAGAAAGTGCCTTGTCAGATTTCAACAATTGTTCTTCAATTTCCTTCATGAAATCTGTCACCATATCACACTCTGGAATTGAACCCCTAATGCTCTTGCTGATATGAGACTTTATGAGATTCAAACTCAAGCGATTAGATCGCTCCTACTTCTCATACAGAGCCTTCTCACTTGACAAACTTAAATCTGTGGGCAAAGGAGGTTGTTCCTCTCGGAGTGCCAAGTCAAGGTCCATGCATCCCAAAGCTAAAAGAACCTTTTCTTTCCAATCAGAAAAAGTTGTCACCACACAAAATAGGTACACGAGCAGAATCAAAAACTGGAACAACTGCAAATTAATTCAAAGAAACATAGAGGTTATTTGCTATGAAATTTAGATTTACTGATTGGTGAACAAATGTAAATTCATACCTTCCTGTGGGTAGAGGCTTCTGACATAGAATTTACATAAACTTCATTAATAAAACTAGTGAGCATAAGCATCAAAAATAAAAATTTCATGCCTGTGGGTTTAGTAATTTTCTATCTTGATGCCTATCACACTATTCTATTCCAATTAAGACATAAATAATTACTTCCCTGTGAGGTAGAGCACTTATTCAAATGAATTAATCGCAATTTATTGATGTTATAAGAAAACAAAAACAATCCAGAAACATATAATCTCAAGATGTTGTGGCTATTCTTAGATAAATGTCAACAATCCTTATTACAACATCAATAAACATTCATAGTCCAATATAAACTTTCTTTCTATTATAACTTATAAACTTAGAATTGATTTTATCAACAAGAGATCAACATAGAATAGATATTTCAATTAATTGAGTACAATTACACAATAAGAGATCTACTGCATGCTTCCAGAAAGAATATCTCTCCAACATATAATCACAAGAAAACATTGATGAAGACTTTATACTGAACAATATGAACTGAAGGTGGCTCTGATACCAAATGTAAAATAAAACTGGAATAAAAGCAATAAGAATTACACAGCGGAAGTTAAGTGAGTTTACCTCCAGCCATTGTTGTCCAAGTCGTGAAAAAACAGTCCCCTGATGATAACAACCAAATACTCTGTTTGCCTAAGAACTATTCTCTATTTCAAAAGATCTTTTGGCCTATAGCTTACTTAAGTGTCTTATTGATGGTATACACAGGCATATATATATAAACTAGACCAGGGACCCTTTTGAAATGAACGTGGAAATCAACTGACTAATATTTGTTCCTACCATCAAGGAAAGTGGTTCAGCTGAAATCTATCCTCAACTCACTACTAGAGTCCTAAATGTAAAAGGTAGTTTGACTCTTTCTCACCTCAACGGTCTGCTATTATGTTCAACATAAGTGTTTACAATAACACATGTATATATGGGCCTAGTTATTTTTATTAGAGAACTTGATTGTGGGTCACATTAAGTCTCTGAAACAGAGACGAGCCCAACAATTCATGGTTGCTTTAAGAACATGATCTCATTTTTCCTTTCATTTTAGTTTTTCAATTTTTTAATTAGTTGCTTGCTTTACCATTTTATCCTCTATTGATAATATTTGTTTAGATTGACTTTTTAATTAAGCATGGACATTTTTTGGTATTTTCAAAATTTCACCCAACAGCCCTGTTTGCTATATATATATATACATGCCCCTTCAAATGTGAGATCCCATAAATAATTTTATTTGTAGGATCCCTTATAGGGCTCACTCCATATAATATTTCAATTATCCAAACCGTCTATTCTTTAGGTCTCTATTCAAATATCATTCTTGCAAAAAAATAGCTAAATTGAAAATTATTGGCCTATTTAACTTTGATCAAACAAATAGATGAACCAAATATTTTTGACAAAACTGTCTATTTGTTTGATTAACGTTAGATAAGCAAATAATTTATAATTTGACTAATTTTTTGCAATAATGATCTATAAATAGAGGTCTAAAAATTAAACGATTTAGATTGTTGAAAAACTACATGAAGTGAGCCCATTTGCCTCATCCTATAAATAAGCTTAAATGTGGGATCTCACACTTGAAGGGGCCTATATATATATATATATGCTCGTTGAGATATACCTCAAATCACTTATGTTGAGGTTTGACACTCTCAGTTATTAGATCTCATTTAATTAACCCATTTTAAATGAAATAACCTGGTTTAACAATCTCATCGTGACACCACTAGATCTCACGCATCTGCCTTCCTTCACAACCTGACGCCTCTGCCTTCCTTAGCGACATCACGCCTCTGCCTCCCATTGCGACTTAACGCAGAGGCGTCAAACCCACACCTCCGCAAATCTAAAGACCATAGATATGGGTTCTCTCTCCTCCTTCAAATTTTAGATTCTCCATTTAGGTTTTCTGAGCATTTAGACTTGGATTTCTTTTCTTTTTTTCTTTTTTTTGAATTTGAGGATTTTTTTTTTTTGTTTTTTTTGAGTTTTTTTTTTTTAACTCATATATTGGAAAAAAAAATAATAATAGATTTGCACTACAATTGCTTTTCTACGACGTGGTTATTGCCTATGTTCTAAGGCTTTTTTTTTTTTTTAGTTGGGATGTCTTCTCTTGATTTTATGGCTGTTCCATTTTAAATTTTTTGTCAAATTATCATGCTCTGTACTTGTCTTATATTGCTTTAGTATGAGGTTTGTTTTATTTTTTGTTTTCTTGGTATTTTCGAATATTCGAATACTACATTGTGCTAATTCATGGGTTTTAGGATTGAAAAATGTGACTGCGTTGCTTATTTAACTGGTTATAGATTGAAAGGTTTACACTCATGTAGCTGTAAATTCACTTTTTGCCCACTACCAATGATTCTGATATTGACTTATCAAATGCAGAGCATTCACACTAAATTAGAGTAATTGAAGACTAAGATGTTATTTGCCCATTTTACATTCTACTTTTGTTACTGATTTCAGAACTTACAAAAACTATTTTTGGTTTTTATTTCAAAGGTGGAAAATCAAGAATTTCTAGCAAACTCGGATGCACTTATGGTGGCAAGGGTGACCTTTGTAGTTGAAAATATATTCTTATAGCTCAGAAATAGATGATAGAGAATGGGATGAGACTAGAAAAACAACAGGTGGCTACTACTCAGATGTTGGAGTCCATGACCAACCGGAGCTGAAGCGTATGCAAAAATTTTAGTTCAAAACATGCCTAAAATCTATGGTTCACTAGGGGAGCTTTTCAACAGAAAAATGGAAGCTTGTAATTAGGAGTGGTTTTAAATGAACCTTGTAATATTGTAATATGGAATTGACAACTCTGATCGAATAGGCTAAAATTTCCTCAATCACAAATTGCAACTCATTTTGTCTTTTATGCTCTTTTTTTTTTTTTTTTTTCCTTTTAAATTTTGCAAATGAATGGTTATTGAGAGTTGGTCTTTTGTAATCCTGAGAAAAGCAGCTACTTACAAATTTGAAGTCTGATTTTGTTTTTGTTTTTTTTTGTTTTTTTTGTTTTTTTACCAAAGTTGCTGTAGTAGTGAGCCTAATATTGTTTATTTCAATATGAACACAAAAAACATAGTTAATTTGTTGATTCCCAACTTGAGGATATGTATCAGACCCACCAATAGAATATCTGGACCATAAAACTGGCAACCTTTTAATAGTACATAATATGCATTTAAAATCTGTCTCAATTCAAAGTTTAAATCCGTATAAGAAGGCCGGTTAGCCCGTGCTTATTAGCACTTCTGAACACATACTATACCACATAATTAAATAGCACATTTAATTATCAGACAAACTTTGAGGAGGAGAAAATGGCTTGCCCAATAGACTAATATAGATTAATTTAATAAAAGTAAAAGCAGAATTATGATCTTAATACAAAATGGTAAGGTATGATTCAAAAGTTCATTTATAATTCACACATTCTAGATGTACTCTCTTGAAATTACAAGCAAGCAAATAAATACAAAAGAAGTAAATATGAGTACTACTACTTCCTCCTCATCAAAATTACTATCAAGGTTCAAAATTCCAAGTTATCCAAATTTAATGATTCATGATATCAATTATATATTGTCGTACTCCAAATTTTCGATTTACAATAGTGCTAGACATCCCACATTTTTATAGCATAATTTTATACCACATTATGTGGCAATTATATGGCATTCATATATTGGACACTAAAAAATAAAAATAAAAACCTAAAAAGAAAAAGAAAAACTCTATCCAGTAAAGTAACGACACGTAAGATAGTATAAAAATATGGTATAAGAATGTGGTAAGTATAGCATTATTCTTCGATTTATGATAATTTCGTTGTTTAAGTTTTTCAACTTTATTTTTGTTTAAAAGAATTAAAAATTTCTTTTAACTTTGTCTTGTTGGAGGGTCCTACAATTGGGAAATAGAAAAATTGCATTAAAATCAATTATGATATAAAAATGGTCAAATTAATTAATTGTGAGATGGAGGCACACTCGAACAGTCAAACTTGTCGCCTTGACTTGGAGTAGCTTGGTGGAAAGTGTGGCACAAAAGGCATTGTCTTTTGAACAATTGAACCTTAATATATATCCTAATTAATGAATTTGACTAGTGGAGAGTGGAGTGGAGGCTATGGTCTCGGGACTCAAAAGTGAGAATGACAAAGCAAATCAAGCATGTAATTCATAAAGATAATGTCCAACTCTACAATTATATTATATACCACTTGTTGGCATTAATGCAAATGATATATAACTCCTTGAATTATGTAGGCTTATATTATACATCAGTCAAAGAATAGCCACCTATAGATGTTGGCTAGCCAAAAATTTTCAGTGACAAGCTAGCTCGCATGCTCCACTGCTTTTAGCACTCTTGACCCAACTCTTGAATCATCATCTTATAGTTGACTAATAATAACTAGGATGCTTAGAACTTTTGACCATTTATATTTGGAAGGCCATTTTTGCACTTTTCTTTTTTTCATTTACACTCCTTTTTAATTTATAATGTTTTTATATATATTTTTGTTATTTTATTTTCAAATCTACCGTCATTTTTTCTTTCAAAATATTCTACATTATCCTATGGTTGTTGAGCCTTTTATTGTTCGAAGAAGATAATTGGTACATGACACTTATCGGATGAAATTCTTGAACAAGAAGCCATCTAATCAAATCCATATCGCTCTTCTTTGAAGATGGTTTGCTTGGATGGCCAAAAGAAAAAATAAAAAAAAGATGGTTTGCTTGCTTGGCATTGTCCCAATAGTCCTCTTCTATTTGATTGTGTCATGGAGAAAAAAAGGTTATGGGTTCTTCCCATCTTGAAGTATATTGCACAAAGGGCTACTCCATACATGATAAGCTATAGTCAAACAGAAAAAATCAAGTAAGGGGAAAGACTGAACTGGGTAATAGCAAGGTAAAAAAAAAGAGAAAATGAAAGAATCATTGGTTCCCCTAATTCATTTTTCTTAAAAGATGAAATATATTGCAGAAACAATCTTTATGGTTTGGTGAATTCAAGGCTCCAAAGCTTCATCTTCTTGTAAGTCTCAGCCACTTCAGCAACATGTACTGCCACTACCTCCTCCAAGCGCTTCACCTCTGTCGGAAACTGAAACGAGTCGAATCGGCAATTCAATAGAAGATACTCTCAACTTCTACATTGATCCTTTGCATCTCCTCCTAGAACCCAATTGAAAATTATTTTCTTTCTTCTTCACTTCCCTACAGTCTTCATCTGCAAACCAAATCCATGTTCCTTTTGTTAGTCAAATTTCTGCTCTTTCTTTTTCTTATTTTGATCTAAAGACTATGAGTCATTTGAGTTTAGAAATAAGTTATTTTATTTAAATTCCAGACCGTCCAAAGGTTGGATTCTCTCATCCTATATACAAGTTCCATTTCGCATATCGCATTAGAGAACTATGATCCTCACGCAAGGAGTGTAAATGAAGTATATATTGAAAGTCAAAAGTCATAAAAGCGTAGTAGATTTGGAAAACAAACAATTAAAATATTAAATAAAATATTAAAAAATTAAGAGGAGTGCAAATAAAAAAAAAATGAAGTGCGTGTTATAAAATAAAGAGAAATGTAAAGATAAAACATAAGAGAGAATTGGGGAGGAATCAGAGTATCTTTCTCATTCACATAAGGCCTCTATTTATAGGCTCTTGGATGACAAGAGATAGACCCTTAGGCCTTGTTTGTTTAACCTTCTTAACAGGGACTGGCTTAGTTAAAACTTTAAGCCCATGTTTGGTGAGCTTAGGATTAAAAAACACGGGTCTTAGTGAATCCTGTCCAACTTAAATCAGCCTTCTTAGCTGGGCTTAATGAAACCCGTGAAAATCAGCCTTCTTAGCTAAGAACCTCCTTAGCTGGGTCTACCTAAGACAAAACTTTCATCTTCTGCAGCAACAACGCCAGTCACACACACACTCTTTCTCTCTGCTCAATGCCATGGCGCTTGCCACCGTCGTCGACCACCAAAACAACCACCACACACACTCTTTTCTGTGTTTGCCACCGATGAAGACGACCGGCACGGCGGAGGAGTTCCCGAGCAAGCGGATGAGCGCCCTTTCGATCTCTTTCCCCCTGGGGTCCTGGTCGAGCTCGTACACCGTGGGATTCACACCCATCCCGCAGAAGAGCCTCTTCACAGCGTGGCACATGCAGCAGCTACTCACACTGAAAATCACCACGGCGCTCTTGGAGGCCAGCCTCACAACTCGCTCCAGTGGGTCCCACTGAAAATCACCACACACACTCTTTTCTGTGTTTTTTCCTTGATAGCTTGATGGCTTTTCTGTGTTTTTTCCTTTTTTTTTCTTTAATTTCTCTCTCACCAGATTGCCTTGATCTATTGGGTTCTTTGGGAATTGATATATAGAATGGATGACTTGAGATTTTTCTGGGTTCGTTTCCTTTCTTTTTTTTTTTTTT
>QANW01006537.1:517470-555737 GCA_003254865.1 Dryas drummondii
CCACATAATTAATGATATTTACAACACTCCCCCTTGGATGTCCATTGAATATGATAGTTGCCTCATTAAAAACCTTACTAGCCAAAACCCTATGGGAAAAAGACTAGCTAAAGAAAAGAGTACAATCTTCATGTGTTTCTGATAGATATGATGGGCGCACGACACTGCCTCATTAAAACCTTGCCAGGAAAACCCAATGGGACAAAAATCTTGGACGAAGGAAAAAGAGTACAATGTTTGATGGCACGCTCCCCCTGATGTTGATATATTTCTTCAATCAGTGAATGTTGCCTCGTTAAAACCTTGCTTTGAAAAACTCAATGGGACAAAACCAAAGCGAAGGAAAAAGAGTGCAACTTTTGTAATATCACTGCTACAATGTTGGATACGCTTTGCCTCATTAAAACCTTGCTAGGAAAAACCCGATGGGACAAAAACCTAGTCGAAGGGAAAAGAATACAACACGCAAAATGGTTGGATGCTCCCCCTGATAACAACAAGCTTTAATTTGACTGGCTCAATAATCCAGCAAATAATGATATCTCACATCTCATCTTCTAAAAAGTGGAGTTTGACAATGCATGTATGAACATGGCTTCCATACTATCAAGGGTTATATGTTTGTCATCATATGTTGAAATCCTGTTGAGATTGGAGCAATACAAACAAAATATAATTCCACTAAATAAAGTGGTTAGAAACAATTATCTCTAAAAGAGAAGAATTATTACGAAAATACTTTGAGTATTGGAAAAATTATATGACACAATCACCGATGCTATATTCGGTCTACTGCATTGTGTTTACGTTGAATAAGGCACATTAAAATATGGTGCTTCTGGACCAAAGATCTTTCTTACATCTTCCTTAGGAAGCAAGTAATCATTCTTAGTGCCAATAGATTGAATAACCGTTGGGCATAAGAATTTCACTAGTACAGTACTCGATCTGCAGCTCGAGACACTATTTTCATTTCCCAAGGTTATTTATATCAAATCCAATAATCAAGCATTCAATAATTTATGAGCTCTTCAGGAGCCTCAATTAATTCATAACTCTATTCAAAAGTTTGAATATGTTGCAACAATTTCCGAATTCGGTAATCAAAGTACTCAATAAGGCAATTTTGACCATATTTATAGTGTTAAGGTTGAGTACATATTTTGAGCTTCAGACTCTTTTAATCCTTCAAGGATTTGCTTCAAACACATAATATTTTATGGCACTTTCAATTTGGGATTTGACTTAATAATTTGTCCTATATCTGTAGGAAATCGCTTCTGGCGATATGCTTCAGGCATTTCATAATCTTTAGAGGTTTTTCTCCATATCCAATGAACACATTACATTTACCAAATTTGTTAAAATGTGGTTGCATCTATAACAGGAGAGTATATAACCACAATCCCATGTTTCTTTAGAGAAACCTTGTGCCATTATAAATAGTGATTTCATTCACTTTATTTCAAATACTCTATAACCTTCAGGGTTAACATCTTTGGTGTTTGAACTATAGGTTCTCATTATTCCACGTTTATAATGATGTTCAATTCTACTAGAATTGCCTCTTTCCAGTTTGGCCAATCATTTAATTTTGTCGACATTTATAATAAACGTGGTTCCACGTTATTATAGCCCATGATGATATTTAGTAGCTACTATAAACAAAACAAATCATCAATATATCAACAATCTCACAATTCTCATTTGCATGCTTTAGATATAAATATATATCTTTGTAATTGGTACACATGCCTCTTCAGGGGCTTTCATAGTCTCTTCAGGGACTGTCATCTCTTCTAGGACTGTCATCTCTTGTAGGATGATTTGTGTACAGAATGTGAATCTTTAAATTTAATTAATTGGGCTTGTGTGGACCATTTCATATACTCTCCACTTCTGGGGAGCTAAACTTTGGAACCTATAGATTTGTCACGCTTCAGGCGTGCAATAAACCATTTTCCGCCAAATTGATGGACTACCATGTTAGGACATCAATCCATGTTGACATATATAAAACTTTCATATGTGACTTTGCAGTTTCGTTGTATATATATGCATCTAGCTTCCAAATAAATGCATTCACTAGATTTGCATTATCATTTATATCTCATTCTGATATTGAATGGTATGAAAAAAACTAGCATATGCATATTATGCTATTTCACGCCGTTCTTAGGAACGGTCATTTCTCCCCCTAACGGCGGGAAAATTTTCATAAGTGCATATATACAAATCAATAGAGTGAGTGGTTATACAAACTCAAATGCTTATATAACTTCAGGTTATATAAAGACGAAACATAATTATGTTTGCAATACACATGTAGGTATATGAAACTTCTGGTTTCAAATAATTCTTCAACATCTAACTTCAGGTTATAATGTGAATTAATAAATTAATTATGAACAACTATGAACATATACGCCATATATGTTCAAAATTGAAGCTATATGAAACTTTCAAGTTCATTAAAAGCCATGAAACTTCAAGTTTCTATACAAAATATAAGCAGAACTTCAGGTTTTTAAATTTTGTTAAAGTATAGAACTATAAGCTCATATGAATAAAGGCTTCCGGCTTAATCTAAACTTAATCAAGAACTTCAGGTTCATAAGAAAAAATTTGAGTTCTAAATCATGGAATGATAGATCAAAGAACGTCTGGTTCAATTTGATTCTATAACATAGAGCATGAAAATCAAGGAACTTCAGGTTCTAACTTGATTAAGTAATGCACATTGAACTACAAATTTTAATCAATCATAAGAACATTTAGGTTTTATCGCATCTCCAAATTTCATCCACTTCTGATAAAGAAACAAAATGTCAAAGAACTTCAGGTTCTTATTTGACTGTTTAATGTAGAACTATATTTTCTGATCATATTTTTCGAGAACTTCAAATTTCTCAGGTTTTGAGTAAAACCAAGGAATAAGGAACTTCACGTTGTATACGTTAGAATATCAATTTCTTTAAGTTTAATCTCTCCATTCCATGATAGGAGGCATAAATACAGTATAGATCAAAGATTTAGAACTTCAGGTTCTATATAAAGAAAATGATATAGCCAACTAGTGTACATAATGGAAAGCATTAATTACTAATGTACAACATCTAAATTTATAGATCTGAACTTCTGGTTCAATCAATATTGGCAAATTAAATACAAATAATATGTTCTCATGTATTCTCAAAACCTCAAATTTGGAGTAGGTTAGAACTTCGAGTTCTAAATATTTGCTCCTCAAAAGTCATAACATGAACATCATGTCTATTTTAACATATTTCTGAAACCTCAGGTTCCAGATTCAAAACATAGACTTAAATTTAATTTAAAAACTTCCGAGTCTAAAATGTTCGAGCTTTGAACTTCAGGTTCATATTTAGATTTCAAGTCCTTATTTTCCTATTGTTTATACTATGTTAGAACTTCTGGTTCTTAACAAGATTCATATATTTTGAACTTCATGCCAAAATAATTTGCTCAAAACTTCAAGGTTGAGGCTGCATTAATTAGAATTTCAAGTTCAAAATGAAATCTATACTCGAAGCTTCAGGTTCGATGTTTAGGACAACATGTCCATAAAAATAATAATGCATAGTTAAGAATTAAAATAAGGAAATAAATAGAGTGATTAAATTAAAGCAGAAATTGTAAAACATTGCATTAAAATAGACTATGAAAACTTCTGGTTCCAATAATATGAATCAACAAACTTCAGGTCATGATTTGTATATAGAGATTGAGAAACTTCAAGTTCTCATTTAATTACACGATTGGATAAAGATTGAAGAACTTCGAGTCTTTATTATATATAATAAAAACAAGAAACTTCAAGATTATGATTTGATCACATAATAAGAACCAAAGAATTTATGGTCCTCATAAAAATGGAAGAACTTCAGATCTTCGTATGATTAATTGATTAATCAAAATCAAGTAGCTTCAGGTCCTAATATAATATGTGATAATCGTTGTGTATATCATATATAAAGCAAAATCGAGTGCTCAACAATATCAAGACCTCAATGATTGAATATGTTGTATTTGCACTATCATCAAACATGTACGTCATTGCATATTGTTCCAATATTGACCAATCATCATGAAACTTCAGGTTTCAATTGGGTCATGAAACTTCAGGTTTCGATTGGGTCGCAAAACTTCAGGTTTCGATTGGATCGGATGATAAGGAACTTCAGGCCCTTATAATAATTAAGGTCATGGAACTTCAAGTCCTTATAATGTTGAGAATAAGAAACTTCAGGCCCTTATCTCATTTATGTATAAATAATCACATATTACAATGTATAATAATATACAACGAGTAGTGGAACATTAAAATAATACTGACATTAAAATTGCATAAGAAAATTTATATAATATAATCATATTAATTATGAAACTTCAGGTTCATAATATTATGATCCATAAACTGTAGGTCATCAATTTTGATATATTCGAAACTTCGGGTTCGAAATTTTGGTACCCATTAGAACTATAGTTCTCAAACTAGGTATTGTAAATTCAAGACTTTTGTATGGATCAAGGAACTTCAGGTCCTTGTATGTTAAGTAATAAGGAACTTCAGATCTTTATCTTATTTAATTGTATAACATGCAATTGAGGAACTTCAGGCTCTCATTTTAAGGAACTTATAATACTCATTTGATTGTACAAAAACTGAAGCACTTTGGCCCTTATCTAATTTTATGAGGATCATTAGGCCCTCACTAGATTGGTTAAGAAATGAGGCTCTTTAGGCCCTCATTCAATTTTATGAGGATCTTCGGGTCCTCAATTGATTTTTAGAGGATTTAGGATCTTCTGGTCCTTAATCAATTTTAATTTGAGAATCTAGGAACATTCAGTTCTAACCTCAACAATCATATATAATTAACATATGATGTTATATTTTATAATAACATAGAATAACCTTTAATCAATACAATAATCGAATAAGGAGCAATAAAGAACACATATTTTTCATAATTAGGAAAACATGTTCTCGTTGTAAACAATATGATTTCGAAATTAATGCTCTAATTCAATAAACATCTTATAGATAGACATATGTCAATTAATTGTATATATAAGCAATAGAATAATAGAATACTCATACCAATATATGATATAAATCTTCCATGGTTCTCAAAGAAGTTTGCAGCAATTCAAAGCATATTGTAAGTTCAACAATTCTATATGAATTGTAATAGTATATAATATAAAATCGAATCCCACATCTTAAATAAGGATCTCAACCAAAATTGGCATTATCCAATCAAAGAGATAAACAAAACAACCTAAACAATAATAATAGGTTATAGATACCAAACAGCTAGTCAACACCAAATAACAGAATTGAAAAGCTTATTCATATATAGATTAAAGAAATATTGGGGGACCTACGTAGACCAAAGACTAAGTTTGAAGCTTAGAATCACAAGTAAACAAAAGCATATATACGCAAGTCCATATATATATAAATAATAGATATAGCAAGGTAAAAAATATATAAACCAATAGCCACATACAGGTTGAATACTTTTGATTGCCATCATCAACTTAGTTGAAAAGTAGCTTCTTCTTTTTTCTTTTGGCCATGAGAAAAGAAGTGGCCGGCTTGGGTCCTCACTTTATTATCGAACTCAATCATATATGTACAGAATTGTAAACCATAATTGCAGTAGTATAAATTACGGAAAATAAACAGAGTATGGGCATCGTAAATTTGAGCATACAGGCTCTTACCTCATAATAATAATAAAGCCTCTCCTAAGTGTCATCGGCTGTATGTATGAGAAAATAAAATTGCTACTAGAAATAAAGAACAAAAATATATCAGAGCTTTCGTGCTGATAACGTGTTATAAAATAAAGAGAAATGTAAAGATAAAACATAAGAAGAGAATTGGGGAGGAATCAGAGTATCTTTCTCATTCATATAAGGCCTCTATTTATAGGCTTTTGGATGACATGAGATAGACCCTTAAGGTCTTCTATTTTACAATAAATTGGACTCCTCATAATTATCTATACAATTGCTCTAGATAATACATGAGATAAATATTTGATGCCTAGACTCTAGAGTAAAACTTTTTTTTTTAATAGAGTAAAGCTATAATAATTTTTAATAGAGTCCAACCCAATCCCCTGCCTGCCAAATAAGACGTTTTGCACTTTTTGCCCATAACAAACAGAGGGCATCGTGGCTGCTATTTGGCACGGAGACCAGACGTGCGCGATAGAGATAAGAGAGAGAGTGAGAGAGAGAGAGGAGAAGACACACAGTCACAAGCTCACAGCTGCTGATCGAAGGTTCCTACTCAAACAGTGGCTGCCGACACTCTGATAAATTGCAGCAATTTATAGAGAGTTTAAGTTTGGGGTAGAATGATAGATGGGTTTCCTTTTGGGTTTTCGGTAGACTGTGTATTCACAGACTCCACAATATGGGCATCATCACAGACTCAACAGTATGTAGATGTAGATGGGATGTAAAGGCTAAAGGTATGTCAGATTCTTCTTTTTCAATTATTGGGTTTTGATAATTTTATGTTAATTCATTGATCAGGTTTCTGAATTAGTTCATGGGTATGGAAAATTAGGGTTTATTTGGATTAATTCTCATCCTCCCCTTTTTTTCCTTTTTTTTTCTCTGAATATCGGTGAACATCGGTAGAATGTTGGTGATATCCGAAATTTGTAGAAAAAATCAGCGATATTGGGGAAATTTGTAGAAAATATCGGGGGTACGGGTGAAGATTTTGCTTCACCCCCCTAACGATATCGCCCAGTCCAGAAACCGATATTTCGGTCAACATTTCGGAATGTTGGCCGATATTTTGAACACTACGGGTTGTAGTTGGGAAAACTATATCTAACTTGATGTGGTTAGTTAAACAAGGAGATCCCAAGAAAGGCCGAAGCATATCACAATTCAATGTTCTCACATTGGGTACTTAAAACTGCCGAAGGATGAAGGTTGCCCATTTTTGCCTGAGAATGAAACTAATTTTCATATTAAACCTTGATCATTAACAAAAGTCTGCTCATTAAATAACCTGAAAATATTGCAGTTGAGGACCCAAAATTGAACTAGGCAGGAATTTGTTTCCTCCCGTTTGACTTTTTATATGTCCAGGTATAGACAAATATCTATACCAACACATGGTATAGGATTGGTGAGAAAAATTTGTGCTTCATTATTGAGTCATTGACTAACCTATCGCTCCCAAGAAAATTGTAACATATTGATGGCCATTAAATTGTTCATTCTTGTATTGCCTTTTTCTGGACTGAACTACTTTGGTAGGATGGAAATTAAAAAACCATAAAAGATCTTCAACATCAGTTTGCCTCAAATTTGTTATCTATCTTAGTTTTTAATGATTATCTGAAATCTGAATATTCGTAGCTCAACAACTCAATGATATATTATTCTTTTGTTGGCAGATATGGCATTGCATTGATCTCTGGTAATATTGATGTTGAAGATGGAGCTTATCTTTGCAGTTTTGACATTGGCTTGTTTACATTCCTTTGTATTGCCTGATTCACAAGGTACAATTTTGTAGTTATGTTACTTTAAATTTATTCTGAATGGGCTATGCTTTGCACAACGATATTCCCATTTTTCTTCAATTTTTGTTGACTCATCATCATAAACAAGACTAAGATAAATGAGTATTGCATTGTGTATTGCAATATTATTGTTTTACAATATTGTGACATCCAATGCAACTAAAATCTCTTAATCTCTCTCTCTCGCTTTGTGGAAAATTGTTGAAAGGTGAATCAGAGAGTTAGTGGATTGTTTTGAGGGTTGGTATGGTGGAATGTGTTTAGTTTCATTTACTTTCTTTGGTTGTCTCTGTTTTTATGGTGTGTGTGTGTAATGTAGTGGTGCATTTCTGTTGCCACATTTGCTTGATTGGATGATGAATATTGGTTTTTTTTCTGTTTCAGGAGATGCACTCTATGCATTGAAGACTTCATTGACTAGTTCGCCCAATAAGCTCAGGGACTGGAACCCCAACCAAGTTAATCCATGCACATGGTCCAATGTTAATTGCGACCCTAACAATAATGTCATTTCTGTGTAAGACATTCGTTGTTTATGGTGATGCATATTTCCAACAAATCACTATTTCTATGACTTTGCAATGCAAAATTTATTATGTAACTTGCATATTAATGCCCTATTACTGGTCTATGCTTAGTTTTGTCGTTGTTTGCAGAACATTGTCAAATCTTGGATTTTCTGGAACCTTGTCCCCTAAAGTAGGAGCCTTGAAAAATCTTCAAACACTGTAAGGACAATATTTTAGTGCTGTTTATTTCATCCTATTTTCCATTTTCTTGATCTTCTGTAGTCATTTCTCAAGCTTGAACACTTACTGGAGAAAATGGAAACTTAACATCTATAGTTTGCTATTTTATCTTTTAAGAAATATAGTATTCAGTAATTTGTGCTCAACTATAAATTTGTTGCTTTTAACAATATGTTTCATGCAATTTAAGGGCAACTTAAGAATAATGTCAGTGTATCTTTGGATGCATAATGCATTGACAGTGACCTTAGTTGATTTTTTTGAAGTCAATTTGTTTTCTTAGCTTAGTCTTCAGAATTTCTAAATCACATGTTTTATGAGTAAGGTAATTGTTAACAGAGTATGGTTGGAATTATGGTTTCTTGAGTTTGACAGTGTCAAGATTTATGTGATTTTAAGTCATAAAGTGAAATCAATTGATCTTAAAAATTAATTGAGGTTTTAACAAAATCTTTGTTACAGGTTGCCGCTAATTCAGTTAGCTACATGTGACTTTAGTTTCCACTTGACCCCTTACCTAAGGCATATTTTCTGTTACATCTTTGATGATCATCCTTTGTCTATCTATTACATCAAATGAGAAAGATCATATTCCTCACATCTCAATCTATCCATGTTCATTTTGGCCTCCCTTAGTAATTTCACGTCTTCTGGTTGGATCATTTCACTCTTTTGCACAATGCATTCAAGTTGTCCATGGGCTTGTTTGTTGAAATGTGTTCCATGATGCATACTTTTTTCAATTCTTGTCACCATTCCTCTTATCCTTATGATGCCCTCAACTTCCTTTAAATCATGTCTTCTTGTTGTTGCTCTCTTGTCCTTTGATGCATATAAGTCAAACCCAACCTCAAGAGTATCAAGGCACAAAGTTCATCTGCATGTGGAAGATTAATTACTTAGAAAATGATGGGAGCGCTTGAAAGCTCCACTAAAACTTTGGTCAGTGAATTCAAAAGCTTGCGCATTAGGTACCAAGATAATTAAATCCATCAAGTTGCGTTAAGCTTTGACAAGAACTCTCATTTTCCTGTGTTTTTTTCCCTCTCTTCTAACTGTAGTTGTGGTGGCCATATACTTATAATTCTGATATATATAAGGTCTATTAATCTTGCAGTACATTGCAAGGAAATGGCATAACTGGTGATATACCAAAAGAGTTTGGAAATCTGACAAGTTTGGCCACCTTAAATTTAGAAAAGAATAATTTAACTGGTGAAATACCATCTACCCTTGGTAATCTGAAAAAGCTTCAATTCTTGTAAGTTGTTCCATCTGCATTATTTTAAGTTTTCAGTATTATTTAATGACTCTGTGCTTCTTCCTTAATTTTTTCGTTGACAGTTCTTCTTGATCGTGCAAACAGGATTTTGAGTCAAAATAATCTGAGTGGGACGATCCCAGAGTCACTTTCAAGTCTTTCAACTTTGATTAATCTGTATGTTGTCATATCTTGTACAATACACATTGCATGAGAAAGCAGTATTTAACCATTCAAGTTATACTAAAAGTATTAATTTGTTCTCCAGCTTTTGGAGTTCTGAAACTTATCTATGTTTGAAGTTGTATGCTTAGGCCCATCTCTTCAGTATTTGATGGCATACTTGAAACTGTCTTTGCAGTCAGCTTGCCTCCAATGCTCTCAGTGGTCAAATACCCGAGCAGTTATTTCGTGTTTCAAAATTCAAGTATGAACAACTTTTTAATGTTATCATATCAATTCTTGACAATATCTGACTGCTTGCCATTCTCTCTCTGTCTACACACACTTACACATATTCCACATGTTTTTCAGCATGATTCCGAATTGATCTTTGTTGATTGTTGCAGTTTTACAGGAAACCACTTGAACTGTGGCATAAATCTCCCTCACCATTGCGCATCTGCTATTGACGAATCAGGTTAATGGGTCATATTAATCTTATTGGAAATTGAATTGTTCTGTTTACATTTTCCTTTAATGAGATAAACTGCTGAGGTTCTCCCACTCTTGACAGGCTCTTCAAACAAGCCAAAGCTTGGAATAATAGTTGGAGCTGTTGGAGGGCTTATCATTTTACTTTCACTTGGAGGCCTGCTTTACTTTATGTGCAAGCGTAGGCACAAAGGCTACAAGCGTGAAGTTTTTGTAGATGTTGCAGGTCTGTGTTGCTTTCTTGTTATAGAAGTGCTTAAAATTTGAGTGGCTTCCATTGGTTATAGAAATTGCATAAAACTTCCCCAAAAAGGGCGAAAATTTGGCTGATATCTCTCTCTCTCTCTCTCTCTCTCTCTCTATATATATATATTTCTCAACTTATATATATATATTTTTTTTTCTTTCTTTTTCAGTGCCAAAACATGCTGTTTTTGTAGCTATATCTCCAGCTATAAGTTTTCATGTAGTTTTCTTTGTTTGGTATTGCTGTTTGCAGTATTTTGATCCTAAAAACTTACAATTACGTAAACACTGAAAATTTTATAATTAACCTCATAAGTCTGGTTAAGCACCTATAAACCAAAGTATAAATGAGAGGAACAAAAAAATTTAGGGGGGGTTACTCGTCTTGTAGTCTTTGACACAAGAAAGGAATTTTCCACAACCCTTTCTTGTGTCAAATTAATAATATGATTCTTGATCCCGTTCGTCAAAAATTCTTATTCTTAGTTTCAATCTTTTTTTTTCTAGGTTTATCATAACCTTTTTTAGATTTATTATGTAAGTAGTGGTAGTGGACAAACAAAGATATAGGTAAATTTATTGAGCAAGTAGACCTTGATTTGAATTTTTAGAAATCAGCACACTAATGGCACAGCCATATCTATAACTGACTCAATAAGATTTCCTTTTTGTCAAACAAACAATGGTTATTAATAATTTAACTCATAGTTGTAACTGACATCAAATTAGGGTGCATTCGGCTTTAGGGTAAATAGCTCAAAGTCACATATTCATCTTACTTTACGCCCCTGGGCATTACGTCAGGTTGGGGGTGGTGGGTGGTTGCTAACTCTTTGGATCAGCATCTTGGCGGTTCCATTAGAAAAAAAAAAAAAAAGCCACAAATATGTATGTGTCTGATTTTGCCTGTATTTTTTTTACCCAATTAATGTGAGTTTAGTTACAACTATGAGTTCGAGTAGTAATTTAGCCAGTCCCCTTGGGATGACGATAGCAAGGGAGGTGTTTGGCTGCTCGTAAGTTCAAGTTCTTTTGCTCTTCAGACTTGCTGTGATTTCTTTGAAGCTGGTCTAGTAAGCCTAAGTATATCATATCTTGTCTACATAGCTAGTTGTTCTCAAATATCATTTGTTAGTTTTTTCGTTTGAGGGAAATACAATTTATTAGTTGATTTATTATTTTTACTCATCTTCTTTGTGGCTTTTAAATTGTCCAAGATGAATTGAAGCCTATTGTTTCTCATAGGCCTGTAAAAATGGTCCGACCCTCATGGGCTGTACTGTTTCAGCATCCTACACTGGTCAACTGTTCAAATAACTTAACAGAAGGCTATCCTGATTGTTGTAAAAAAAATAATAAAAATAAAATAAAAGACCAATAAACATCAAGGAAATTGCAAATGGACTCATTTTCTTCCAATTCCTCACAAAAATCTTCCAAATTTAAACTATCTAAGTGCGAGTCAAACTCAATCTCTATTCTTAACTCCCCCACCCAGAAAAATTCAGTCTCTACCCTCTATATAATAAAACATATAAATAGAGAATCATTAAATTAAAATCATGTTTAGCATTAAAATTAATTTTTGAGAAGGAAGTATTAAAATTTTATGGAAAGAAAGAAAGTAATATAGGGAAAGTAGTAATTAACAAGGCAATGTGATGTTAACTTCATTTGCATGAAATTTGAATCAAATCCAAGAACTCACTCTCTAATTAATAAATTTCTCCATTTTAATACACAAGTTGCTGAATGAGGGAATATATAAGCATAAAAATATATGAAGTGTGTGGGTATATATTTTTCCACAATTAATCAGAGATTGACACGTCTCATGTAAAATTGTAATGATTGCAATATGTATTCAATAAATCCCAGACCAAAAGAAATAATCATTCTAGAGAAGGGCATGCGTCATGTAAAATTATATATATTATTTTTATTGTTAATATAATTGTTATCATTACAATTTTATAATCAAAGTTCATTTTAATCTTATCATTATCATAGTTTTTTTTGTTTCTGAAAATTATCAATTCAATTATTCACAGTAGTTTAGTTATTTTCTCCATTTAATTTCATTTTCAATTTATAAAATGTAATTGAGTTAGCTTTAACCTAAAGTTTTACAGTTTAATTTATCGTTAAATTTGAATCTGAAATTTAAGTTTATATTTTTTTTCAATGGTTTTTTTTATAATGTTTTAAATGTTTACTGTTTAATTTATCTATTATAAGTTACAATTTAATTAAGTTAACTTTATATAGTTTCATATTTATTTTTCTTTCGTATTATGTGTTTTTAAACCTTATTCATTACTAAACAAAATGGCCCAGGGCAGGGCTTGGGGTGGGGTGACCCATTTTCTAGGCCTAGTTTCTCGTATGCATAATTGACAATGAATTTTGAGAAATTAAGTAGCCAATCCAAAAGAAATGCATTTTATTCAAACCCCTTCTCCCACCACCCAAAATTAAGTCAATTAGATCATCAAGTTGATGTCAAGGATGCTTACTCTACTACATTTAGTTCCCATTTGTTTCTTTTATATGATCTAAACATGCTTTAGTCTTTGTAATACTTTGAATTATATAACGTATAATTGAAGTTGAAGTTACGCATTTCATGCAAAGTTGAGCCCGTTCACAATCTGATGTTAAAACCATTTTTAACTTCTGACCAGGTGAAGTTGACCGAAGGATTGCATTTGGTCAATTAAGAAGATTTTCATGGAGGGAATTGCAGCTGGCTACAGACAACTTCAGTGAAAAAAGTGTTCTAGGACAGGGAGGTTTTGGAAAAGTCTATAAAGGAGTGCTATCTGATAACACAAAAATTGCTGTGAAACGGCTAACTGATTATGAGAGTCCTGGGGGAGATGCAGCTTTCCGGCGTGAAGTTGAGATGATAAGTGTAGCTGTTCACCGGAATTTATTGCGATTGATTGGATTTTGCACAACTACAACAGAACGCCTATTGGTGTATCCCTTTATGCAGAATTTAAGTGTTGCCTATCGTTTACGAGGTATAGCCCCTCAAGTCATATGTGAATAGGAGCTGCTAATGTGTGTTACAATTGGGGTTAATTAGCTGCCGTTTATTTTATTTTATCTTTTGGGTGGTGGGGAGTAATCTTTGGACAATATATTTCTACATGCATTTTATGGTTATCCCAGGTTTGTTTCTGGATAAGGTATTTCTTTTTCGATGAAAGTAATATACCATAGCTTCATCCTTAGTATTATTCTTGTATAATTTTTTTTTTCAAAGTGGGGGAGAGAACCATTGCATTAGAACCTTTAAACATCAAGGTCTATCCATATTTGTTTCCAAGGTCAATGTGTACAAGTTTTGATCTCTCTCATGCTCATGTGTGCACACACACATGCGAGTGTGCATGCACATAAGCACATGTACATTCTCCAGTTATTTGGACATTTCCTACCTGTTTCAGTTAGTACGCATAAAAGTTCTATTGTCTGAATGATTTTTCTAGCAAGTATCTCCTTTTCTGGACTTATAAAACCGTTTTAATTAGGATATATTGGTAAAATTATGTCTATACACACTCCTTTCCTTTCCTTTCCTTTTCCTTTCTCATACCAGTCAAAAATTAAAGTCACTTTAGGAGGGGAATTCATGGTTTTCTGAGTTGATAATAATATTTCCAGTTGATTAATATAATAGTTACAAACAATTTATGTTGATTCTTTTTGCATTAGATAGCATTTAAAGTCATCTTTAGGTCACAGATTGGGCTATACTTTTTGTTTGAAGTGGAGTTCATTCATAATTCCTACTGGCCTTTGCAGTGATATTTATCTGGCTTTGAACAAAAAAATATTGCAGAGATTAAACCTGGGGAGGCTGTTTTGGATTGGCCTACTAGAAAGCGAGTGGCTTTAGGCACAGCCCGTGGGCTAGAGTACCTACATGAACATTGTAATCCTAAGATCATTCATCGAGATGTTAAGGCTGCTAATGTATTACTTGATGAAGATTTTGAAGCAGTTGTTGGTGACTTTGGCTTGGCAAAGTTGGTGGATGTTAGAAAGACTAATGTGACAACTCAAGTTCGCGGGACAATGGGCCACATAGCACCTGAATACTTGTCAACTGGGAAGTCATCAGAAAGGACAGATGTTTTTGGATATGGGATTATGCTTTTAGAGCTTGTAACAGGACAGCGGGCGATTGATTTTTCACGATTGGAAGAAGAAGATGACGTTTTGTTGCTTGACCATGTAAGATAACATTGTTTTTCATTTGCATCTCTCTCTCTCTCTCTCTCTCTCTCTCTTCTCTCTCTCTCTCTCTCTCCCCCTCTCCCTCCCTCCCTCCCACCTTGTCCTCTGAGTGTGCATTCATATGACTAAAATGTTTGGGTTGAAGATATAAGTTGAACATGCCTCCCACTACATACCATATTTTACAACTAGAGCAATCTAGAACAAATGGTTGCGCACGATTGCTAGTAACATCTCAATTTTGGATACTGGTATTTTGGATTTTACTTAATGTTATCCAAAATCTTGGAAATATAATTTTTAAATTTGGAAATGTAAGTGATACTTCTTACATACTTGATTGATGCATATTAAATAGATGTCAGATGTTAAGACATGCCCATCCTTTTGTAGAAAAGAACTATAATTTTATAGGAAGGGATTTAAGAATTACCTTATGACTAATGGTCGATTTAACAATATTTTCATGAATAGATGTGCACTCCTGTGTGTCTATAATATACATTAATTGATGAATGCCAGCAATATCATTTTTGAAATGTTCAAGATTTGGCATATCAGCATGTCTTTTATATTTTTTTGATATTCCATTTCCATTTCAAGTCTCCCTAATTTGAAAATTTGGTGTATCAGCATATCTTTTATGCATCTTATTGATATTGCATTTCCATTTCAAGTCTTCCTAATAGCAGGCACATCAGTAATTTTCTCAACAGATGTGTGTGTTTTTGAGATCATTTAATAAATTTTGAGTTGTATTGGGAGTTTTGCATGGTTGCATGTGTGGGATTTCTTTTGAAATGGATTTGTCATTGTATTGTCAAAGACTACGCCAATCCTAAGTAGGTTTGTTATGGCAAGATGTGAATAACTTCTGCTTAACACTAAATAATGTCACTATTATAGAAGAAAATGTGTTGACTTTCACACTTTATACATATGTTCCCTTGAGTTTGTACTCACTGTGCTAACTTCTTTCTTTATCTGCTCCTGAAGGTCAAGAAGCTGGAAAGGGAAAAAAGACTGGATGCTATTGTAGATAGCAATCTCAATCAAAATTACAACAGCCAAGAAGTAGAAATGATGATCAAAGTTGCATTGCTTTGTACCCAAGGATCCCCCGAAGATCGCCCATTAATGTCGGAGGTTGTACGGATGCTAGAAGGAGAGGGTCTCGCTGAGCGGTGGGAAGAATGGCAACATGTTGAGGTTACTCGTAGGCAAGAGTATGAAAGACTACAAAGGAGATTTGACTGGGGAGAAGATTCAGTTTATAACCAGGATGCTATTGAATTATCTGGTGGACGATGAGGTAATGAATTAGTTTGAACTCATTTCCTCTTACACCATGAGCATGTAATATCCTTTTTGGTAGGTTAGATTGATTAAACCCAGAATGGAGCATACCTGCATTCCCAATTTACAATATCATGACTTGATTTTTCAGTTTTGATGCTTTGCTGGCCCAATTTTTTTTGTGTGTGTGCCCTTTCTTGTATATATATTGCAGATGCATGTTTTTGTTACTGAGGCCATACTGTGGAATACAAACCTTGCATATTGTATAATGAAACATTGCTTTGATTTTAATATTTATCTGAAAGGATAGCCACCATCACGATACAATAAAATGCTGTGGGCTGTTGCAGCAAAAAGAAAAGGATAGCCATCATTTTATTATGTCCATGCTATATGGTATATGCCTAAGAGTTTTGTTATTTTACAGTGTAAGAGTGTATACCATTTCTAATTTTTGTTAGGAAGTGAAATCTTTACATAATTTAGTTCTGTTCCAGTCATCAGTAGAAGCAGTTAGCTCAATTTTATGGCTGTACTGAAAAAATAAACTGAAAAATATAGGGGGACTGAAAGATATAGGAGGTCAAACTTCACATAAGATTTATAAATATAACATGCTTAATCTGAAAATAATGTCTAATTAGGCGTACTTCACAAAACATGTCTCACAATAATGCTGATGCTCAACTTCATCAAATGACTTCCTGACAATCTTGTTTAACCACAGAAATTTCAGGTGGCATGAAATTGAGGAACTGTAGCCCATGCTTCCATCTTTGCCTTCACCTGGGGTTTTTCTATGATCAACTCTTTCTTCTCATTCCTTTCACTTTCATTGTTTGGTTTTTGCTCAGACAGAAGATACTGTGGTGTATAGTCCTTGTCTCTACCTTCCATCTCTTCGATGTTGATATAACACTTGTTAAAGTCTACACCTGCCATTGCTAAAGCTTCAACTGACATGGCTTCACCTGTGTGTGTGTGTGTGCGCGTGCGTGTAATGTACCTTTAGACTGTTTGAACTTGAGAAAATTCAGTATGTCACAGAAAAATCTGCATGAGATTTATACAAGACAGTTGATCCTTCCTCTAGGAAGTGTGTGGTCTACTGGTGTTTGTATGTGGTACCAACCCCTTTGTGCAAAAACAGTTCACGGTTGTTTCATGTACAAAGTGTACATTGTTATACCTGTGACCTCAACTACTCTCTCTCTCTCTCTCTCTCTCTCTCTCTCTCTCTCTCTCTCTCTCTCTCTCTCTCTCTCTCAAATCACAATTTGATCTAAGAAACGTACATATGATTGTATGTTTAGTGTTCAATGGAAAGCTCTTTTTTATTTGGAAGATTTGATTGTGGTAATGACACAGGATTTGATTTAACAAGTTTCATGAAAAGCTCTTTTGTATTTGGAAGATGTTGAATGCATCTGCATGTGATATGGTTTAATGAGTTTCATTGGTTGGTGTGGATGCATTTCTATGAGAGGGAATTGGTTCGTTTTCTCACCAAAGCTGAAAATTTGATGGGCAGGATACAAATGAAAACTGGTTCCCCTACATTCATATTTTACTTTTGCAATCCTTCCAAAAAAAAAAAGAGTGATATTTTAAAGTCCAAGGATTGTAGCAAGGTTGTGTAGTAATTACCTTTTGCGCTAGCTTAAAATTATTAAGCCTTGTATAACTAAGCATTAAAATTTTGGATTTTGAGAAATTTTCAATTTCGACAAAAATTAAACAGAAACGATAGAAATTGCAATCAAAATACGAAAAATTTGAAATAAAATTTTACAATATGTTTATTTAACATATTATTTATTACATTAATGAAAAATAATTAAAGAAATTTAATTATAAGATGAATATAATGCGCGCTGGAGGTTAATACTGTTAAATAAAATTTGTATAATCAATAAATAAAATTAATATATTCTTTGTACTTTATAATTTATACATTAAATTTTATATACTCTGTATACCTTAATACTTTTTACACTCTATAATTTATATATTAAAATCTATATACTCTATATTATTTATGATATGGTATAAGATATTAGAGTTTAGGCCCTTTAGGGTATTTTTTATATAAAAATATAATAGAGTTTAGGGTTTAAAAACAAAACCCCAAATCCTTTCTTCTTCTTTCCAATTGTCAAAAGACTCCAAATTCTAATTAACCCTTAACCTTTTTTTTTTCTCTATCTTTTCTTCATTTTCCTTTCTTTTTCCTTCCTGTGACTCTCTCTTCTTCCCTCTCATTTCTTTCTCCCAACTCGGTCGCATCTCTTCTTCCTTTCTCCTTTCTCTCCTCGATCTCCCTCTCTTCCTCTTCTCCTCCCGATCTCTTCTCCCTCCATCCTCGTTAGTTGGATTTGAATTGTTTTTTACAGTTTTGTTTTGTTTGGACTTTGGAAAAAGAAGGAGAAGCCAAAGAGAGAAGTGGTGAGAGAGAGAAAAAATTGCTGGGTTTGTGCAATTAAGTGAGCGAAATTTCAAAATTTCAGCAAAATTTCTGAAATTTTCACGAAATCTTGACAAATACATGTTAAAATTTTCATCTCTTAAAAACGAAATTTTATTCCTTGTATATAACACACATACGGACTTACGCGTGCACGAACACACACACACACACATATATGTCCAGACTCTAAATTACAACTGCACAAAGGGCAAATCTAAGAAGTATATTTAGAATTTCTTATATAAATTTTTGTCAAAAATTTTTGAATGCTATAATTTCTTTAAAAAAATATACATGTAGGTCGGGGGGATGACCACTTCAAGCCTACATGTGGTCTTGTGCATAATTGTAGAAGGGAACTGTAAAATAAACAAGTTTAATGCTGAAATAAACAAGGGTCTTGTCCTCCACAAAACTAAGATCTTCAATAAGAAATTGCAAAAACCAACACCAAGTATATATCCTTGTTCTCTATCTCCACCACTGCATATGCAATTGGATACATATTGTCATTGGCATCAACACCAAATGTAGCCAGCAGTTGCCCTTTAACAAATCCACAACAAATACACAACCTTTTAAACTATGAGAATTTTCTTTTATTTTATTATGTTTCTTCTTGAAGAGACTCCTTAAGAACCAAGGAGTGAATAACTTTAACTTTACTTGGTGGTGCAAGTAAAAATGAGATACGAAAGTCTTTATTTATAGGCACAAGGGAGTAGAAAGAAGTTGTAAGTTTCAAATGTGGGACAAATTGCACTAAAAATGTAAAAACAAGAGAGAAATTCTGAACTGGGTTAAATGAGGATCTGTACGTGGGTTGAAAAACGAATATTTTGTGAGACAAAACGGGTGAAACCGGCGGGTCACGTGGGTCGATGCACAGGTCAAAGGCAACCCAGCTGGAGCAACCGGATCCTCCAAGGGATCAACGGCTGAGATTAGATGTCTTTTAATGAACTACAGAGGGTAGAATTAAATCATGGGATCTAATTCAGTGTGGTGCGACGTACCATTCTTCTGTGCACTTGCACGCATCAGCGCAAGACGCCATGTCAGCTACTTCGTCAGTGTGTCTATGCCACTGGCAGCGCGCCACATGGCATGCTGTCAGCCCAGTCAGCGTTTTCTTTTTAATTCCTATTTTTCCTATTTTCTCCAAACTTCGTAAATTTACCAAAAATAACTCCGGACTCCAAATAATTGTTTGAAAAATCCTATAGACTCGTATCGATGAGTATTAATTTCATATAGCCTCAAAATAGCTAAATCACTTCCACAAAAGATTATAAAAATTTCTCATCTCATAATTTAATTTTGAAAAATGAAAATAAATAAAATAATCACCAAACTTTTGAATTTTCTTTTTCAAAATTCACTTCTACACAACTAAACTTTAGAACCACAATCAAAGGTCTTAATTAGTTAAAACGAAATTAAGGAAAACTTTAATTCTTTTAACCAAACCTTAAGAACAAAGTTGAAAGATTTAAATAACAAGATTATCATAAACAAAAAATTCAAGGTGTTATATATGTGTTTGTCAAAAAATGGAAGTTGAGGTATTGAATCGTTGAAAATTGAACTGAGGGTACTAACTTGCAATACAATATACTTGATGTTATAAATTGCATTTTGTCCATTAAAAAAAAGTAGTATATATGTGGCCTAATTTTATTGGTTAGACATGTCTCATTTATCAGACCAAAAAAAAAAAAAAAAATCTTTCATTTTGTGTTATCCTCCACTGCACTACACGTGTAGGATCACATCTAACGGCTGCTAAGCTCCAAGTTCTAACCCCTTTCTTTCTCCATTAATTTAGCTCTCCTCCTCCAACCATAACCTCTCCTCGCACCATCTCTCTCCCTAAGTGCTATCCCGACCTGCTACGCACCATCTTTCAGTAAGTTCTTTGATTTTCTTTCCTGAATTTTCATAGTTGTTTTTTCTTTCAGAGTTGAAATGTTAGACACCTCACTTATATGCAAGAATGGTTGAAGTTCCATGGTTCAGTTGTTGGGTTTACTCTCGATTTATGAAAAATTGAAAATAAACCATTTTTCGTCTCTGGGTGACCATCAATAAGGAAGAAAAAGAATGGGGTTACTGAGTAATGTAATGCTTTGTTAATTTATGAGAAGGGGTTATCTTGTATTTATAGCATTTTTCTTTGGATTACAATAGTGTGTGATTCTATGGGTGTTGGGGGCTGTGTGCTATGGCCTGATTTTGCCACCATATGGTTTAAATACGGTTACTTTGCCACCCTGGCTTAACTTTTCTGTTAAAGTTAAACAGTTGCTCCTGAATTACCATCAGTGTTTCTATTTGATGAACAGAGGTTCAAAATCTACAAATTCCTCCGCAAAATCATCAATAATGGAGGTTTCACAAGTTCTGGTTTGTCAATGATGAATGATGATGCTCCATTTAACTTAATGGCAGAGTAACTGTGTGTGTGTGTACGGGGTGGGTTGATGTGAGATCATACCAGACCCTTTTGTTCACTGAAAGCAACTTGAACTGCAATTTGGAAGTTCCTTAGCTCTATCTCAAACTCTGAAATCGTCAAATTGTTATCTTGCTCTCTTTAGTCCTTTTTCGATTCATAATTGTCATCTTGATTTCAGAGAATTGTTTCAAGACATAGCAAAGGTCTCAGCATATTTCTGCACCAAACTAGAACGTGATCATCTTTTTGGTCTTAACAATTTGACAGGAGTAACCTATGAACATGGAGATAGGTACTGTGAGGTCAGATTTCTTCACCTTTAGTAATTATCTAATCACTTCACTTTGGCTTGACAGTTATCAAAAACATAAGTTCTTCATGATTTACTCTTGCACTGTACTTATTTTAGCATTGCTGACAATAGTAACCTAATCTCCATTTGAGTCTTTCATTCTCATTGCATTGATGATGTAGTTAAGCATTTATCAATTTCATTCTTATATCTGTATTTTTATAATCTGGACAGGTGTTGCCTTGACAAACAAGTGCTATGGTTGTCAAGGAGAAATTCAAGAAAATTGGATTGTAAAAGTATCCACCCACCTCCATATATTGCGACTACTTGGAAAATAAAGTTGGGCTTTCAGTGGTTGATAGATTCTCAAGTTTGTACTTGGAAGCATTCCCTGAACCATGTCTTCCAGAGAAGACATTCGATTCCCACTAGTTTGGAGGAATCATCATCAGTACAGGCAGAATCTTACTGTAGCAATGATGAATATGCACCTAAAGTTTCACAAGAAGAGCTTCTTGCTCAACCTTTTAGAAGTAATGAGGTAAGTTTATGCACTAATCTGTTGAACACAGTAAATTGGATTGTAAAATAAAAGTTGCCACCCTTTATTTCCATGTTTATAGTCTTTGTGGTCCAAATCCATTTATCTTTTTCTTTATCTTTTAAATGGTTTTTTTGTTTGGTACTGTGGTTTAATGATAAAATCCAGAAGTCCCTATTAAAAAGAAAAAGAAAAAGATAAGACGTAGAAATGGCTATAAACTATTGCAATGGGTCTTGGAACTGGTCAAAGAAATTTAGTATAAAATGGTTAGATTGTTCTGGCAAAAGTTAGCACATAAGGTATTAACAATATTATCTGCCATGATTCTAATGGTGCTAAGTAAAAGGAATATAAGCCTTTTTGAAGATTTTACAGGTGAAGGGGTAGAAGTTTTATTGAGTAAGTAAGGTTTTGGACTTCACTTTGGGCTTGGGTTTCTTCGGTGTTTTAGGAACTTCTTCTTTTTATTTTAATTTTTTCCTATTTTTGCAGATTGTAAAGCTGTCCTTGTCTAGATGTTATGGTTTTTGTTGTATGTTAATTAGAGCTTTATAGCCTTTATTACATTAGCTGTTTTGTATTTATTGGATACCTTGTCTTCAAAGGTTGTAATTGTTTTGATTTTAATAAAATTATATTTCTTATATTAAAAAAAAAGTGCATAGCAATAATGTGTATCTGTGTCTGAAGAGAGTTTCTTAGTTTTAAGTCATGTCTAAGTGGTGCTTTCACGATTGTTGCTTTGCTATCATTCCTATGTTCATTTGTGGCTCTATTATGAATGTAGAATAAAGGAAAACAATAGTGGGAATTTGCTAGAACTTCTTTTTTCTCTCTGTTTTTTTTTTCTAATTTTTTAATTTTTTAATTTCTCCCTTAAAGAATTCTTGGATGTGAACTATTGAATAAATTGATGAATTTTCCTCTTTCTTATGTTGCAAAAGTTTGTCTTAATTGCTGATGTTTCAGTAGATGTGAGTAAACCACATGCTGCAATAATAGATCACTTGTAATATATTAATGACCAATTAGGTGCAGCTCCAATACTAAATGATTGTTGCTGGCATCGATTTTTTATTGGTTTTGGTGCAACATTTTCTGTTGGACAAACATAGTAGTTTTTCATTTGTAGATCTCTAGAACTAACTTATGCTGCAACTCTGTATCAGTTGAAGTCACTGCTTGCTGATTCTGAAAGAACAAAGCTCACTAAAAAACTAAGTGAAGCCAATCAACAAAACCGGTTCCTCAAACGGCAGGTTTGCATGTATTTCATACAATATGTCCTTTATAAAACAACTCCTAATTTACTATGTAATTTAAATTCATCTTCATTATTTTATTGCAGTGGCCCGCATTTTATATTGTTGCCATCTTTGTTGATATATTAGTAGATTTGACTGGATAACTGCCCACTATAAGAATTTTCACGTGGTTGTCCTATGCTATTGATAGTAAACCCAAAAGGTAAGCGGATGTGTTCATGTTAATGCATGGTGTTTTTGCAAAAAGCATAGGACTGAAGAGTAAAGACTATCACACAACAGAAAAGTAGATAAATACCTTAGACGTCCAGTAATCTTCAATTGTGGTCCATGAGTATGAATAAATACTCCATAATAAACAGTTCATCATGACAGGTGGAAAAGTAATCATAACTGAGAGACGAAGCATTAATATTCAAATTGGCTTGTTGGCTTGTTTAGCACCTTAGTATATCAATTATATAAGGCTTTTTTTTTTCCCCACTTTTGGTCCTTGAATTTTGACCTGCATCACAATTCGGTACCTGAACTCTAATTTGTCCCATTTTACTCCCTACATTAATTTTTTAGTAAATTAGCTCCAAGTACCAAACCACTAATAAACTTGGTGTAAAGAACCTTAACTTATTAAAGTTGGCATTTTACTCCCTACATTAATTTTTTAGTAAATTAGCTCCAAGTACCAAACCACTAATAAACTTGGTGTAAAGAACCTTAACTTATTAAAGTTGGTGTAAAGAATAGTTTATGATTTTTTTACAGATGCACTGGCTTTTTTATTGATGCATTGATTTCGCAGATGCACTTGTTGTATTTTTACAAATGCACCGTCTTTTTTGCACAGATGCATCGACTTTGCAGATGCACTTGTTGTATTTTTGAAGATGCACTGAGTTTTTTTTTTTTTTTCCTTCTTTAGATGCACTGGGTTGACCCTTATTTGAATTTTGGCATTGAGCTCAACTTACTTAGTTGGTTGTCCTTTAGACCAACAATTTTTTTCGAACCCTACAGTCTAACGAACTCTTAATTTTTTGTGTCTAATAAGGCCAAAGTCAAACTTCTATGGGGGAACTTATAGGATACTAATGGTGTGTTTGGATGGAGAAAAAAATTTGGAATTTTTTCATCTAAGAATTTACATATTCTAATTTTCTTGTTTGGGTCCATAAACACAGAATTTTGTAAATTCTATGAGGAAACAAACTTGGAATTTGAGGGCTATAATTTCCAATTTTTACGAAAAAAAAATAAGTCGTGTCCACCCATAACCTTGTCAATTAATCACAATACAACCACCACTACCACCATGCTGTCGCCGCCGTCGCCGCCGCCACCACTCATCGCCACCACCACCACCATCTCCACCACTGTTGCCACCGCCACCACCATCGCTGCCACCCCAATTTTCGCCGCCGCCACCACCATCGCTACCACTGCTGTTGCCGTCACCCCAATTTTCGCCGCCACCATTTTTCTCACCGCTTGTGGGCCATCATCCCTACCACCATCACCATCACTAATTTATAATTGATGCATCAAAAAATAAAACTAGTATAATTTTGTATTTAAATTCCATTATGTTTATATATTTGCCAAACAAAAGATTTTACGCAGTCTAGAATTTTAAATCACTTCATTTTAAATTCCATCATTTGTAAATTTCTTAGTAGTTTCAAACTACTGAACTTCATCCAAACGCACAGAAACGGGTGCATTTATTCATTTTCAAGGATAAAACAAATATGCCTTAAGCAGTAGAGTCATTGTGAATATTTATTATTTAGAATTAAGTTTACAGACTAACATCATATTTTGGTCCCTTATCTGGACAGTTGCAGATAAAGGAGGATGCGTTGGTTAACTTCAAAAGTGAACTTGCTGTCATGGAACTTGAAATTCAGGTTACACTTTTTACAACTGGTTGTTGTTTGCACTTCTTGCATGAGCATAATGTTATCACATGTGACTAATTTAAGTCCCCAGAGATCAACATTGTTATCACATGTGACTAGTCTAAGTCCCAAGAGATCGACATTCTTGCTTCCATGTTTGCCCTTGTCTACAAAATCCTTTTGTAGGCTGTAGTTTAAGTACCATTTTGGAAGGAGCGGAGAATTCCTGTCTTGATTTTGATATGTTGTTGGAATCATATCCTATGCCAAGTACATTTGGTTAGGTGTCTATAATTGCTTGATTTCAAGAGCCAACCTTCTTAGATTCTGCCAAAATAGAAATGGATTCTTTTTTTTAAAAAATTCCAAATGTAGACTCTATATATATCATACATAATTACCCACTATTTACACTGCTCTACTAATACCATTCCATTTTTTGTATGGAGAAGCGAATATTTACTAATAGCATTCCATTTCCATTACAGTACAAGAATGCTAGGTGTCCTCTATCATCAGCACCAGATTATTTCTCTCACTGCAACTCTCCTTAGAGATGCTGGACAGGCTTGAAAGTTGCTTAAGTTAGCTTATTTGGCATGCTAGGATTAGAAATTCTGAAGGTTCCACGATTTGGTTTGATGGAGAAAAGGTGTTTAGGTGTTAAAGCAGTATAGGAGAGAAGTTTAAGCTGCTGTCTGGTTTCTGTAGCAATGCACAGTAGAAAAGAGATGTCCAACAATAAACCAACAGAAAAAATGAGATGGAAAGCAATAGGATGAATTTTGGAATGTAATAAGTGAGTTCTAGGGCAACAAGACCCATGAGAAACTCTCCAATCTGATTGTTTCTGCAAAGAGTGTATACAAAGTCTCTTAAGAGAGTACTTATTAGTATTCTAGCTCTTGATTTCTTTAATTAATATCTGTTTTTTCTTAGCCCTTCAGAAATACTTAAAAACTCACACATGACTATTTAAAAAGAAAACTAGGAGCATAACTGTCATCTACCAAATAACATAATATAAAAAGTTACCGGAAGATATATTTCTTAAGAATTTTTTAATTTTTTATATCATGATAACAACTTAATATACACATAGGCTATGCTTGGTTGTCTAGAAAGCTATGATAAGATATGTTTCTTAAGAAATGTGAATGATAAGAAAAGAAAGTGGAGATTAATTTTCTTGGTTGTGTTTGGATAGAAGGAAAAGGAATCCTGAAATTTTTAAACTTGGTAGTTTGGTTAGCTGGAAAGATGCCGGGAAGTTATTGACTAGTTACTTGTATAATTTTTTATTTTCATAGTTCTTGTTAGTTACAAGGATTCTGGATTATTCCAGTCCCACCAATCCTGTCTAATTTGGAGGATGAGATTTGTAAGAAAGTTTGAAGACTCTTTCCCTGTGGTCCCACAACTTTTTTGGTAAACCAACTTACAAAAATATTGTAGGGAAGTTGTGAGAATGACACAGCATCTGCAAAGTCGGCATACATTCCCATATTTCACTTTCCTTTTTTGTCAACCAAATAGATTCAGAAGGACTAAGTTTGATTCCCCGAAGATTTTCATTGTAAAACATTGTGGAGGGATTGCAAAAAACTAAATTTATGCCCCTGCATATAAAATGCATTCTAGAGAAAATGACTCATGTTAAAGGTTATTTTTTCATGCATCACGTTATTCAGTAAGGTCCAAGACTTGTGATGTCATGATTCCTTTAGTTGTTCTAATGGGCAGGCTTTGGTGAAATTGGCAGAAGAAAATGCTAAATCTGTCATTCCAGAAGGTTCAAGAAAGATTAATGGGAAATACATTCAATCTCACCTTCTTTCCCGTTTAGAAGGTAACTTGCTATTGAATGACTTATTTATTCCTCTTTGAGTCGTGTCAATTTCTGCTGCTAAAATTGTTTCTCTTTCTGATGTAAGAAAAATTTGATTAGAAAGCATCTACGGGGTGCAACTGATTATGCACAAGGAGAGTATACAAATATTAAAAATGTAAAAGCAAAATCTGTAAAATTAAAACATAGAAGACATGGGGGTAAAGCTAGAGATCTACAAAAATTAGTCTTTGAACATGGGTTTTGATCTCAAACAGAGAATGCTCCACCCGTTCAGAAACCTCATATTTCTCTTATATTTTTCCTTTAGGAAACAAAACTTTATTGGTAAAATAACTACAGAAACAGGGAGATGGACAAGCAGTCCACCTAGGCAACAGCAACTAAAAACACAAAATAAACAAAGCCCGACTGAACACAAAACACCAGACTAATTAAGATGAATTAATCTAAAAGGAACATCCTGAAAGTGCTTCGATCAAGACACCTACAAGGAAGCAAGAAATCTAATTCTTTTAAAAAATTGAACTCCTCTTCTGGATCCTCAAATATGTTTTCCTCTCCAACCACAACCCAAATAGAAGCCAGCTTTACACAACATCAAAGTTTAAAGGCTCTCCTATTGACTCCCACCCCCTAGAAAGACCTGAGTCAACAAAAAATAGCAGCTTCCTGGAACAACCACTACAAACCAAATACATGCAACAACTCACACCTGAAATGTGAAGAGAACGAACAATGTAAGATGTGTTCAGTCAATTCACCGCTATTTTCGAGTTACACTTGATTGAATTTAAATAAAACTAAACTTAACTAAAGCAGTTACATGCTTAAACATACAGAGAAAAATAGAATTTCAAGTATGCATTAAGGCATTGAATGCACCACCAAAACCATTGCAGGAATGTTACATTGATTTATGATCTACATTCAAAATTTTCAGCTGGCACTGAAAATCTTTTGCTTTCCCTTAAAAATATTATCATGTAAATAAATTTGTTAATTAAATATCACAACCTCTTCTCAGCATAATATTCTTTGTCGAACAGAAAACGTAACTTTTATTGCCAATAAACCATAGACTACATACAATCTGTGGACAAGATGTCCACTACCACAAAACAACAATAACCAGACCAAAACTAGAATCTGTCTAACAGCATCTGCTATATCTTGAACACAACACCATATAATAATGAGATAAGAAACATCAAAGAACTCAGTACAAAAGTTTAAATCCAAAGCATTGCATGTCTTTACAAGGCAAAATGAAAGATTTAATATTAACAGATAATTAATATACCTTGACTAATAAAAATAATCAAGCTTCCTGCATATGCAAAAACATGTAAGGTAAAAATTTTGTTCATTAGAAATTAGAGAAACAAGCTGTTTAAACATTAAGAATTTCATTCAGATAAAAAATCAAATAGGCAATTCACTCAAGTTTTGGGGCTTCATCTTAACCTTAACCAAGAGAGCTTAGAGATCCTTAATTAACAATCTCATAACCGAAAGTAAAGCCCAACATTAAAATAAAAAATATAAAAAATCAGAAAATAAAGAGAAATAATAACAATGAAAGTCCCTTTTGACTATGCAGCAAATTTTCTTCCTTTCCTTTACATTGCTTCTTCAATCTTCCCCAGAAATGCTCTCGTCTCCACAATTCCTCCCATACTGTTATTTCTTCTCTTTTTATAGCATGATGGTCCTCCTAAGGTGCCAGCTTCCACGAAGTCCTCTTCTACTAATTTTCGTTGTTTAGCTGATGCAGTTCCCCTTCTCTTAGCTCACGCCATTTTACTTTTATTTTTTATTTTCTATTTTCATTCCCCAAAATGCCGGTTCTTTTTAAATTGCTCTCAAGAAGTCCTTTCACAAGGAAATTACTAAGCCTTTAGCTGCAGACAGAAATTTAACCCAATTGGTCCACACCATTCTTATTTTGCCAATTTACTTTCTCTTCTAATAATGAATGTTGTGGGCCCAACACCGAAAGTCCTCTAATCTCACAGTTTTCTCCTATAGGCACAATGCTCCTCATCAATTAAGTGGCTGTCCAAGTTGTATGTTAATCAAAAGGGTTTTTTTCAAATTTGGTACCTGAACTATTACTCGTGTCCCAATTAAGTACTTGAACTTTTATTTGTCCCTATTAGGTACCTGAACTTTTATTTTGTACTAATGTAGTACCTAAATTGATTTCTGTTAATAAAATTAACGGAAGCTGTGAAATCCAAGGCTTTTTTAGTCAATTCAAGTGGGATTGTTTACCCATCATCTCTCTTCCCTAGCTTGTCGTTTTCCCCACCATTGTCATCTTCTCTCTTGCGTTGACACCTTCTTCCCACCATAACTAAGCCTTCATCCACCAAACTTCACCTATTTAAGACATAAATTGCAGAAAAAAGAGAGGAAAAGAAGCCCATTTTATTCCAACTTGACTACCAACTGACTATCCATTGATGGAAGAAGAAATTTCAAAGATTTGAACCTGGGTAAATGTGTTATGACTATTTCTAGTTTCTCTTGGGTGATGATATTCTTGATGTGGTTAACTGCAAAAAAAAATGAAGCCAAATGTAGATTACAAATTTTGTGAGCGATGGGGTTTAGGATATGGGTAGTGTTACTAGTGTATGGTTGTAGCAATGCTCTGTTTTTCTTTTTACTATTTTGTAACAAATGTTTGGTGGCTTTGTGATAGATAGAAGGCTATGTTTATTGACATCTGTGATGGAGGGCTAGGCTTGGTTGTTGTATGCAAACGTATATTTGGATATGCATCATCTAGCTAGTTGGATCAAACTTGAATGTTATAGAGAGTGAATTAGTGATTTTTAGTGGATCAAGTTGGATCATCAACTACGTTGGTGTAATTTTTAGTGGTTGATTAATGAGTTAGTGATTCACTAATAATGTTTAAATTTTTTTCTCATGGATTGAAAAGAAGCCATGTTTTATATATATATATATATACAGGCTCCTTCTGTTGAGGTATACCTCAACTTATTTATGTTGAGGTATGACCTTGTTGGGGCTCACACGAATCGTTTTGTGTCGATCCGAACCGTTTGCAAGGATCATCTTCATTCATAGATCATTCTTGCAAAAAATTAGCCAAATCGAAAATCATTTGTCTATCCAACTTTGAAAAAACAAATGGTCGGTTTCATCGAAAATATTTAGTTCGTCCATTTATTTGATCAAAGTTAGATAGACAAATGATTTCCGATTTGGCTAATTTTTTGCAAGGATGATCTATCAATGAAGATGTAAAAAATGAACGGTTTGGATCTACACTAAACGACTCGTGTGGGCCCTAATAAGGTATACTTCAACATAAATAAGTTGAGGTATACCTCAACAGAAGGAGCCTGTATATATATATATATATATAGCAAAACAATACAAGAAATGAAGGTATATTTAAACTTGACGATGACACAAAATAATAGACAAAAAAAAAAAATGATCATGCATTAATCCAAAAAAAATTACAGACCTAATAATCCTTAGCTTCCAACAAAATAACAGACATGGGTTTATGAAGCAAAATGACCCTGCATTAATCCAACAAAATTACAAACCCAATAATCCTCATTTTTTGACAAAATAACAGACCCCAAAATGAAATTCCATAGTCTAGTTCTACTCAAAATACATTTCCATAGTGTAATTCCATCCAAAATACAGTTCCAATCACCCAACTAGATAATCTAATTAAATACACATAATCCAATCTTGCTCATGGCATCCAAATTGTCTTCTTTTTTGCAACTTTCTTAAATCTTATAAAAGATGTGCTTGTAACTGTGGAAGTTGGCTGAGATGGTTGTTGGGCCCTTGGCGTTGCTACATGAGTGGGTTGAGTTGCTTGTTGTGCTCCTGGTTGAGGAATTAATGCAAAAGTAGGTGGCATTGGTGCAGAGGTTTCTTTGGTTGATTTTCTCGAACCTTGCCTTATCCTTTTAACCTATCCAACATTAAACCAAAGTTCTCATACATACATACATTTAAACCAAAACCAAAAGCAAAGTACTCACACATGAATTTAAACATATGTACTGACAGGTAATTTTGTTGGTCTTGTACCAACCCCTGCAGCAGCAGCAGCAGCCCCATTGGTGTTTGAAATTGTTCCTTCATTTGTTGATGAAGATAGTGCTCCACTGGTGCCTCTTACATTATGCTTTTTGTTCTTCTACATGGCAAATATTAAGTATTAGATAAATGCACACCTATATAAATGCACAAATACTAGTATAGGGGTTTACCTTGGATTGAGTTGCATGTTGTCTTCTGATGCATGATCTTTGGTTGTGCTCTTCCTCCCCACATATAGTGCACTTAATTTTGATGTTAAACCTTCTTAGCTTGTGTGGATTGTTAGGGTTGAGTATGGGGGCCCTCTTCTCACTAGGCTCTCTAATCCTAATTTTCTTAGGTTTTCCTGGTTGTTTATGGTATATAGGAGAAGCCAAAGGAGGAGTACCAGTTTTTACCCATTGATCTTGACCGAAAATTGGATGTATGAAAGATCCATAAGCTTTGAGGTAGACATCTGACTTGTAACAGTTATCAACAAAGTCTATAACATCATAGTCTTGCTTATATATTGCAGAAATAGCATGGGGACATGGTATGCCAGTTAGGTTCCACCTTCTACAGCTGCAGAAATTTTTTTGAAGGTCAACCGAAAAATTCCCTTCTTTCCAATGAGACACTTGGAACTGCAAGTCCTCTGCCCATACAGCTATGCAATACCCTGACTCTTGTTTGTTCTTCTCCAAAATTCCACTAACCCTTGGCCCTATTCCATCAATCCATTTCTTCACAAAATCCCTCTTCTCTGCCATTCTGACCATGAGGTACATTCTAATTCTCTTAAGCATAGTTAGTATGGGTTTATCTCTTGCATCTATAATGGCAGCATTAAATGACTCACAGAGGTTGTTCAATAAAATATCACACTTGGGAGTGCAATTGAAATATGCCCTGCTCCAATGAGTTGGGGACTTATCAGCCAACCATTCAACTGCTTTGTCATCCTCCAATTTCATCTGCTCCATTTCATCCGTATATTTAGCCACAGTAGTGGCTCTTGCAGCAGCCCATAGTCTATTCTTGAGTGCAAGACCCTTATGCTCACCCTTAAAATTGTTATACAAATGTCTTACACAGTGCCTATGCTCTGAATTGGGCAACAACTCAGATACAGCTGGTAATAGTCCCTTTTGTTTGTCTGATATGAAAGTCCAGTGCCACCCATTCTCTATGCCAACATCATTTATCAGAAATTTAAGAAACCATAGCCATGTGCTTTTATTTTCAACCTCAACCACTGCATAAGCAATAGGAAACAAGCCATTATTGCCATCTATTCCTACAGCAGTTAACAATTGACCCGGATGAGGCCCTTTAATGTGACACCCATCCAAGCCTATCAATGTTCTGCATCCGTCTCTAAAACCCTTCTTACAAGCTTCAAAACAAATGTAGACTCTCTGGAAGCATAATTGACCATCCATGTCCTCTTCAGTTTTCATAAAAATTGAACTGTCAGGGTTTGTCCTCCTTAGCTCCGCACAATAGTCCCAAAGTAATGCATATTGTTGTGCATATGTGCCTTCAATGGTAATTTGGGCCATCCTCCTAGCTCTATACAATTGGGACCTGGATACTTTTAAAACAAAATCATTCTTCACTCTCTCCAAAACTACTCACTGCCATATTAGGATGGATCTTAATCTGATCCACATATTTTTTTGAGAGCCACTTGTAGGTTGCAAACCTATTTTTTTGCTCTGTGTGACATTTATGTGTGTTCACATACGTCTGAACTTGAAATGTGGAATCTTTAGCATACACTACCCATGGACACCCTTTATTTTTCTTTTTGCAAACTGCCCTTACTCTCTTTGTAGTGTTGTGCATAAACCTAATAGGCCTACTAGTCTTGATTGAGTGTTCTCTCACAGCTTCCTTAAACAATGCACCAGATCCAAATTCCATCCCCACAATGAATCGAGGGTTCATATCTGTTTGTGCATTAAATTGTGGAAATTTAGGCAACCTTTTCTTTTTCATATGTTTTCCAATGTCTTCATCATCATTTGATGAGCTATCCCCACTAAGTAGCTCATCAGATTCACCATAATCAGACTCAACAGCTTCTAATTCATTCAAATTGGGAGCACCAAAACTCGTATCCACATATTTATCAAATTGCTCATCATCATAACCACCATCTTCACACTCAGATTGTTCATAACATGAGTCAATAATATCTGAATCATCTTCCTCCTCTTCTCCCACTTCCCCAACATGAACATTAGTAAAGTAGGCCTCTTCCTCTTCTTCCACTGCCCCAACAGGAACATTAGTAAAGTAGGCATCTTCCTCTTGTCCCACTGCCCCAACTGGATTTCCAATAAAGTGAGCCTCTTGCTTTATAAACTCATGATTAATAGATGGCTGGCCCTCCAAGATTCCACTAATGTTCTTGTGTTTCATATAAATTGTTGCAATTTTATTGTGTGGTAAATGTTTAGTGCACATATCTATGGCTTCTTTGTCAGTTAGTATATAAACTAAACTTCCAGTTTCAGAATTTCGATAACAAAATCTTACAGGGTCCATATAACCAAGCTTTTTGGTGAAGTCATCCAACTCTATAAGTGACATGTAATCTATTTCACAGTGATCAAAGTAAGTGACCTGACCCCCAACATACCTCTCTGTATCACCCATGTCTATGAACCTCCCTCCATGATGAATTTGGATGCTAAAGTACCCAGATCCAGGATCTAAAAATAATAAAACCAACCAAGAGTCACTATAATTATACATCAAACTTGCACAATAACAAATAAAGCATAATAACACATAATATAACTCATGTATTTGTTTAGATGAGCAAATACAAAAGGACAAAACCTACTCTAGTGTTTCAATAACTATGTGCAGATTTGCAGTTGTTATTTTAAAGCCAAATGAAGTACACATGCCATTTTTTTAAAAAAATTCTAAACAACAAATTAAAAGCAACAGTTCACATGCTATTAAACAAAATAGAGAACCATACAACACTCGTTATGCAAACCCCAATGCCACATATAGAGCAGACAAAACTCAAACACATTTGTTGAAAACTAAGTAGAAATCATTATAATATAGGCGTAAATGCAACTTTAACTACCATCAGCCAACTCCATTGTCCCCCACCAACAAGATTCATGTGCAAAATGCCAAAATACAAATCCAAACATCACGTGAAAAGCAACAAAAAATTACCAAATAACCCACAAAAGATAAAAAATACAGAATCTTTCACACTCACATCAGTACAGAGAGTATGATAAAAGTGAGAATCTTATACTTACCATATTGTGGATTTTCAGAACCGCGTCTAATGATTGGATTCATTGCTCTGAGCCCTAATCGATCTTCTTCGATTACACTTAATCAAAGAATTTTATCACGTTTTCCCCTCTTTACTAACTGCCTCTTTCTCTTGCGCAAGCCCTAAGTTGTCTTCTCTTTCTCATTGACCTCAGTTGACCACAAATAAACGAACATACAGTGAAAGAAGATATTAAAGTATTCATGAAATGACTAAATTGGCCTTGGGTATGTAGTCACCTGCAAAGCACATGACTCACTTCCGTCCATTTCTTTAACGGAAATCAACCTAGGTACTACATTGGTACAAAATAAAAGTTCAGGTATTTAATAGGGACAAATAAAAGTTCAGGTATTTAATAGGGACAAATAAAAGTTCAGGTACTTAATTGGGACATGGGTAATAGTTCAGGTATCAAATTTGAAAAAAACCCTAATCAAAATTTAAACCTTGCATACCCTGTAGTTGATTAATTTCTGAGCCATTACATTTAAGTATCTGCTGTGAGATGTGAATTTATTTCTCAACTGTAAATTCCTCTTCCCCCCTCTTCCTCTCAAAAAAAAAAAAAAAAAAAAAAAAAAAAAAAAAAAAAAGAATAAAAATATCATTGCATTGATTAAAAATTGAATTCGTTCTTCAGAGCATTTTATCTGAAGAAAAAATATTTAAAAAAGGACTAAATATAATTTCGATATAAAATATACTCATCAAGAGGTTAGAGTCTTTAGCTAGAGACCTGGGATGTGAGATAGGTGTGTGGCCTTTGAGATACTTAGGTGTTCCATCGGAGACAATCCGGCCAAGTGAGTTATCCTTTGGGAATCCAGTAGTAGAAGTTAGGAAAAGGTGAGTGGAGAGAAGAGGTTGTGTTTTACTTTTCTCAAGTTGAGAGAGCCAAAGAGGTTCTTTATGATGTCCTTGAAAATACATGGGTCATTCCTTAATTTCTCATCTTCTGGAATTTCTGAAATTTGTTGTTGGGATAATATTTGGTTTCCTATGTTTGTAAGATTTTCACATGCTGATAAAAAATACTATTGCATGTGTGTGTCTGTATGTGTAGCTGTACATGAAAAATTGAAGGAACAGATAAAGGATGTTGTTGCTGCACAATCCAAGGAGGTTCCTCTTTTATGGTGTGGCATGGCCGAGGTAAACATGCAACCTTACATTATGTCAATCCTTTTGGTGTGGTAATAGCAAGTGACTCTTTGCCATTGTCATAGCAAGTGACTTTTCACCGATAGGCTCGTGATTCGACTCTGATGATCATGGAATGGTGCCAAGATCTAGTCCTTGTTGGGCTGATCTAAAATGGAAAAAGCAGGCACATTACAGTTCTATAATGAAATTTTAAAGTTTTAGTTCTATAGATGAGATTTTGAGGCATAGATTTTTAAAAGAATGTGCCTTTGTTATGGTATCAGAGTGTGCAAGTTATGGGCACATTTGATGGTTGGAGTCAAGGAGAGCATTTATCACCGGAGTATAGTAGTTCTTTCACTACATTCTCGACGACATTAATGCTGAGACCCGGAAGGTACCTAGTCACTTAGCTATTCCTCTTCTTCTTCTCCCCTTTCTTCAGTCTTACCCATAATTTTGTATTTGAAGGTATGAAATCAAGTTCTTGGTGGATGGAGAATGGAAGCTTTCACCAGAATTTCCTACAGTTGGCGAGGGATTAATGAAAAATAACTTGTTAATAGTGGAATAGCTCGGGTCCACAGTCATGGCATAATATGTATCAACTAATAATACTGGTTTAGAATGATATTCACCCTTTATTTATTTTAGTCCTTAATTGTGCTTCTGATGTACAGCAAGTAAACTACAATTTTAATAACCAGAACAGAAACAAAAGGAACCTAGCACCTTAACTGGGTCTGCAAAAGCAAAACTGTAGTTTTGTATCTTTGTATTTGATTAAAGAGTGATAATTGAGTGTTGGCGCGTTGCAAGTTTAAGGGCTTGTTTGGTATGCCGGAGGGGACTGTCTTATGTCAATCAGAATGTATTGGACTATACAGAATTGTAATATACTGTATTATGCGTAGTATTGTTGTATGCTACTGTATTTTATCGCACTAGGACGGACGGATCGAACTGAATTATAATCACTACTACAAAACACCTCATTTACGGTGGTCCCAATTTGTCAGTAAAATGGGGGTGGTCCCAATTTTTCAATGGGGTTCCTGGCAGAAAATTTGCAAAATCCGCCAGGATTGTTTAGTATTGGCTGAAAGGGTGTCCGACGGGTTTGAAAGTGCAGGGAAAAGACTATTCATGGCACACAAGTCATTAAATCCACTAAGAAATTAAATACGTCCTGGATTTAAATCCAACAGGAAAAGTTCTCGCGTCGAATAAACCCTAGCGTCTTGGATTTAAATCCAACAGGAAAAGTTCTCGCGTTGAATATATTCTAGTGCATTTATTATTTGTGTCGGACAGAATCGACATAAAAAGTAATAAAATATTTGAAAATTCTCATTCTTAGTAGATATAACTGCCATAATCATATAATATTTGAAAAAAATTATATTTGAAAAAATTTATATAAATATAAAATAAACTAATCAAATTCACATTAAATTTAAAATAATAATTATCTGTTAGAATAAATATAATATTTATTGTAACACAAATCTGCCAAAATAAATATAATAATGTCAAAATAAAATAAGTATCGTACACATCCGCCGGGAAAGATAAATAGCCAAAACAAAGTAATATAGTGTCTTACACATCCGCCAGGAAAGGTAAAGGTAAACATCGGTGTTGACTGTCCCTAGAATTGTAGTGGATCGTTCCAAGTAACTTGGGTAAAACCTTCTCATGGCTATTATCAAATGAATGTAGATGGTGCCTGTGACCTTGCTTCGGGTCATCGAGGTGTGGGTTCCATTATTAGGAATGAAGAAGGTGAATTAATGGGGGCCCTTGCCAAGCAATCTGTAGGTGACATTTGGGTACTTGCATGGGACGCTGGGCTTTTTCCTCCTGAGGTTGAATCCGACTCTTTGGAAGCTTGCCGCTTACTTAAGGACTCAGATGTGTGTTTGGCTGATGTGGGTAATATAAGATGTCAAATGTATCCTTTCTCAGTTACATTTTCCTCGGATTGTTTTTTGCCCTCGAGAAGGTAACCGGGTTTCTCCGGAATTGGCCCATGTTGCTCTTCCAAGGGGGGATCTATTGATGTGGTTAGAAAAGGGTCCAAGTTCGCTTATGAATCTTTTGTCTGCGAATCTCCTTGTAATCGAGTCTACATCTTATTAATAAAGAGCTCAGTTGCTTTCTTGATAAAAAAAAATAAAATAAAAAAACTTCATCTTATTGATATAAAATAGCAAACAAATCAAAATCCACAATACAAATCTACTTCATTCCCAAATCAATTACAATTGTTTACCATAATTCACAAAATGAGATTATTGAAAAAAAAAAAATCCAAATCTGAATTTGGGAGAGGTATAAAAATCTTTTTGGATGGATTTTATAACATGATGTGCAAGCTTGTGGAAGAAAATTAAGGCTGGCAATGGGTCGTGTTGTATCATTCGTATTAGTGTTAAATACTAGTCAACACTAACCTGGCAAGTTTAATTAATCATGTTGAGTGACGCAACCCGTTTATAATCTTGTCGTGTTCGAGTTGACCCATATATCTTATGAACTAAAACTTAAACTTAATTTCTTGTACTTTTAAACTAAAGTAGTTACTTATGCATTACCTTTAAAACATAAAAAACATATTTAATCATAATAATAAAATCAAATACAAATAAGTCATAATTAAACAATAGATCGATCATATAATACATATTGAAAATTGAGAAAAATTATTAATTTTCTTTATATAATACTAGTTAAACATGTTTAACATGTTACAATCGTGTTACACTACTTTACACTAACCTAACTGGTATACTATTCGTGTTCGTGTCGGGTTCGAGTCGTGTTATCGTGTCATGTCAAAATTTGTCACCCTTAGTGTAACTAGTTTTTTTTTTTTTTTTTGGGCAAGTAGGGAC